>PVJO010005379.1:0-99221 GCA_004026905.1 Hystrix cristata | reverse complement strand
CCCTCCCTCCCTGAAGTCCACTCAGCAGACTCTTCCGTCTCCTTCCTCTTCCTCACCCGCCCTCCCTCTATGAAGTCCACTCAGCAGACTCTTCCATCTCCTTCCTGTTCCTCACCCTCCCTCCCTCTCTGAAGTCCACTCTCTTCCTGGTGGGTCATTCTGTGGTCACCTCCAGGCAAGATTTAAGCATCAGCTGAAGGACACTTTCATCATTTGCCCTCATTCCTGTGCCTGGACCTACTCTCCCCCGCCCCAGATACCCAGCTTATGTTGGCCACTACAGCTCCTCGTGAGTAGCATTTCTGATGCTGCTTTTGTGCACTGGCCTCCTGGCCTGTGGAGGGCAGGCTGGCTTTCTGTCTCACCCAGCTTCCTGTCCTCTGGGTGGTTTTGCACAGACTGTATACACGGGACAAATGGCCAAGTAAAACAAATGAGCTTATTTAAAACACGGTCTTTTTTTTTTTTGTTTGTTTGTTTGTTCTTTTTTTTTTTTTTTTTCTTTTGATATCACCAAACTGTCCTTTTGGATTCAGGGCTGAAGCAAACAGTGGAAATAAATGAAAAAATTAAATATGTTTTCAATTTCTTTTAGAAAGCTATGAGACATTGATCTAGAATGTTATTTTGATCATGAAATTGTATTAAGTACATGAAATTGATCTTGAGTAAGGTAAGTGATTTCAAAAATATAAGAATCAGAGATTGCTATACACACACACACACACATACACACACGTGTAGGTTTCTGTCTAATAGAGTTCGCTACACTCTCGCAGTGTTACTTTATTTTTAGCAGATTGTATTAAAAAGCATAAAGGGAATGACACTAGCCTTGCTGCAAGAAAAATGAAGAAATTTCACAGGATTATCATGGGACACAGAATGGAATAAAATACACAGTTTTTAACAGCTTTAATAAATACAGAAAATAGCAAAGAGACAATTTAATGATTTTGAAAACTCATCAGAAGAACAAAAATCTATGAATTCCACTAGTCAGAGAGTATGTACGCTTAGTAAATCTCCCTCCCTCATCCTTGTATGATTCTAAAAATTATTGATTTTTCTAGTTTCTATTATAGAATGGATATAATATTGGGTACCTTTTTCAATATTTCAGATTTTATATGGTGTTGCATTAATTTTTAGATTTCATTAACTTTCTGGGAACATATATTTTTAAAATACCTTTAGGGTTAGCCAATTATGAAGAAAAAGAGAAAAACCAACCCCAAGCTTTATGTTTTTTCTCGGTTTTGTTTTATACCTCCCCATATAACTTTTTCTTGAGTTCTGCTACTCTAGTTTTCAAACTTGTACAAGAAAATCAATCCATTTTCTTAAATATTTTAGTAATATAAAGACGAATCTTAACAAATTTTGGGAAGCGAAACATGAACAGTCTAAGCTATTAACTCTGAGAAGCTCTCACTGGAAAGGAATTATAGATATTGTGAAGTTTCCTTTCTGGAAAGAAACAGAGTTAAAATAAGGTTGCTGAGTTTTCCCAGAAAAACCATAATGGGGAACATTCACGCTATATCATTTTATCAATACCTGTGACTGTAATCTTCAAGGCCCAATTCCAGCCCGGGATGTGGTGGTGGCGATGGCGATACTTCACACTCGGCCCATTCGTCATGGGGAAGCACCCGGTCTATAAACCAAGAATAAATGAAGCTGTAGTAAACTGCAGGAGGAGCCGTTCTGAGCTCGGTTTGGTTGCAGTCCGTCTCTCAGATCCAATTTTAACCAACACATAAACCACACTTGAAATAAACAATGCTTCGCCCTGAACCAAAGGAAGAATGGTTAAGAGAAGAATAGTCCCTGAGTGAGAAGTGTGTGACTGCTAATAGGAAGTGTGCCTATCCCGGTGGCCTACTGGCAACTCTTGGCCAATTCGTCCTCGCATCTTTACTACTGTACCTTTTCCCCCCAGGAAGGTGACGATGCTTGTGATTTGTAATTTGTGCAAGATTAACACAGCCACATCTTTCGTGCTTTGACATTTTTATTAACAAGACTCTAGTCACTATTTAGATGCATTTGATGCATAAAGGAGACACTTAGGTTTAAGGCCTTACAAGCAAGCAGAACATGAGTCTGAATCTTGGTTTTCCCACCAGACAAAAATACAGTTTTCCATGTTGTTTCCTTTACTAGAAAAATAATATAAAAAGCATTATAGGATGTCCTAGTTAAGAGAATGATTTTTGGAGCAAGACTACTATGTTTCTACTCCTGGCTCCTACTACTGTGTGGATTTGGATAAATCACCCAACTTCTTTCAAGCCTCAGTATTTTAATCCTTACAGAGGCAGTAAGAAAACCTTCACTGGACAACTATACAGATTAAATAATACAACACACACAGAGCTCTAAGTCAACCTCAAGCTTTATTCCACAAGCAATGATTCTCCTGTGTGTCTATCAAAGTGAGATACTTGATAAAAGGTGAACCCTGTTTGTCCTGGTTCACGGAATAAAAAAGAAATTTATCACTGGGAATTGCTACTGAAAACAGAATGTGGTTTTATTTATGGTTTCTATATAATGCTGGGAGTTTTGGGATGAAACTAATATTTAAAAAATTAAGGGGACTGAGCTCTCTGATGTGGATGGGTCTCATCTACTGGGTCGAGGGGCAAGTAGAACACGAGGGTGGCTCTTCCCCGGACAAGACAGAACTCCCACCTGCCTGCCTTTGAGCCAGGATGCCGCCTTTCTCTTGCTTTTGGATTTGAACCGAAACACTGCTCTTCCTGGGTTGCTGGCCTGCGGGCCTTCGGCTAGAGCCACGCTGTCAGCTCTCCTGGTTCTCAGGCCTTTGGATTCAGACCAGAACTCCACCATCAGGCTTTCTGGGTCTCTAGCTTCCGACTCCCTGTGTAGATCTAAGGCCTTTTCAGCTTCCCTAATCCTGCGAGCTAATTCCTTACAATCGATAGCTTTACTTATTTATAAACATGCACACACACACACACGCACACATACACACACTTGGACTTGCTGGGACTTGCTCTAAGCTCTGTCCCAGGCAATGGTCTGGAATGGAGGTGGTGGCAACTGATATGCTAACATGCCTCCTGTCTGAAGCAGGAGACGTGACGAGCGGGTGTCACAGAAGGAGCAGCGTGATGGACAAAGGTGGCCAGCGCTGGCCCTTTTATCTCTGCCCCCTGTGATCCAGTGATTTGGTGGGGTGGGAGCAGTAGGGCAGCAGAGACTTGCTAAGGGAACAGAGCAGAAGGACTGTATTGCAAATAGAGACTAGGGACACATTGGGATGACATGCTCTCTTCTAGCTTGGATCTCTCTATCCTCAATCTCCCAGGCGATCTTCCACACTGGTGGTTAACACAGACATGAACAGGGGAGGGGCTTGCCCAGAAGCACACTGGTTGTACACAGTTGCCTTCAGAATACAGGTCTGTGTCCCTGGGCAGACAACCACCTCTCTCCTTACGCATTAGCCTACCGAGACTACGTATTGCTCCCTGACCACACCCTCAGGTTTACCTGCCTCAATGTCTGTGCTTATCTGATCGCAAAATCCACCCTGCCTTTCAGTATCTTACCCCGCTCCAGGCCACCTCAAATGTCACCTTCTTTATGAAATGTTCTAGGATCTGCGAGTGCTTTTGTGACAGTGACAGAATGTTCTTTTCCTGGGTATAGAGCTGGAGACCATTTCTCTGCCCTCTGTCCTCTGAGGCTAGTCTTGCCAGTGGAACATGAGTTCCTACAGTGAATTTCATTCCCAGCCTCTCTCTTCTTCCCCCAACTACCATCCAAAGCCAAGTAATAAGGTGCTAGAAGATGGTCAACCCCCAGTGGAGGGTTCCTTGGGGCCCTCGATCTCTGCATAGAACACGGTCCCTGGGGGCATTATCCTTCTGCAAAGCCTTACTGGGCTGTGATCTAAGAAAAACACATTCACTGTTTTTATTTATTCATTGACATTTTTAGGTTTATGTACTACTTAGTGTTATGTAAAGCACTTCCTGTATAACATTCATAGCATGTTTCCTTTGCAATTAGTTATGCATTTATTGATCTAACATCCAAGATCTATGTCTCCTACTACAGTATACACAACTTCCTCCTTGTCCTCCTTGTTTTCTTCTCCTTCCTCTATGCAGTCTCTTCTTTATTTCAAGTTTTATTACAATTACTAACTTTAATTTTTACTGCATCCATTTGACTCCATCTGTTTTTTTTTTTTAAGTGATGATAGGTATAGAGGTAAGAATTTTGTTTGATGACTGTCTTGGTGCAGTATCAAACGACATATTCAAATGTCATAAGGAACTTTTCCCTTGTGATTTGAGGTCTTCATTCAGGCTTATGATCAGCGTCAAAGTCTAGAATTCTTGACTCCTACAAATAATAATTCTGGATTTCATTGAGTATACAAGGTATCTGCTTAAATACACACACACACACACACACATGACTGTGCCTTCTATCACTTCATTGATGGCTAACTGACCTTTCTTTTAATTACTAACTTTTGATGTTTTGTGGGATCTATCCTGCCAACCCAGATCAGAGAAGATGAGTAAAAGATATCTGACTTTGGACAAGAGCTCAGCAAGTTCTGTTCCGGGTCTAACACCCACCCACCGCTGGGCTTTGTAAAGAAAGCTGTACGGAACTCAGCCATGCCTATTTGTTTACATACCGGTATTATGTATCTATGGATATTTTTGACTACAAGGGCGGAGCTGAGTTGTAACAAAGATCTGATGGCCAGCAAAACCTGAAATATTCGCTGTCTGGCTCTTTAAGGACAGACAGTTCGCTGACCCCTGCTTTAGACTCTTCACAAGGGCAGTAATGGCAGTGCATTCATTTTTGCATTCCTGATGGGGCGTTGTGTATGGAGGAGGTTTCCAATAAACATCAGTCAACTTGAAGTCTAATTCAGTTTCTCGTCAGCACTGCAGAGGTAGTGCCGGCCATGCTGTGGAGGAGTGGACACAGACTGGTTCCCAGGAGGACACACATTAGGGAGAATTACACTATCACGTGTCTCCTCCAGGGGATGTGTATTTAGTGGGACATCCACGGAATCAACACACTTGATCTGAAATAGGGAGAAAAGGCCTAAGCCAGCCTAACCTATGCCGGGCAGACTCGGGGCAATGGGTGACTGGGGTGCAGCTGAGCTGAAGCAGGAGATGAGCACAAGAGGGGAGACAGAGCAAAGGAAGGTGAGGTGATAACAAACCAGAGGCAATGTGTGCTCAGAGTGAGCCCTCGGGAAGGACAATGTTGGTGCACCTCACACCATTCGAATACTTAACAGGATTTTAGACTAACCTCCTGGGACACAACCTCCATCCTTGCTGCTGTCTTGGAGCGCCACACTTATTCCACTATGGGCCTTGCCAGCAGGTCTTCGACACAAATACGAATTTTCTGGTGTTACAATTTCTACAAATGTTAGTTCTAAAAATGCCTTTTCTGTGTAACAGCTTGACAAGAATAAAAACAAAATACCCAGTGAACTGTGGGTGGTATGTACTATTACTACAAAAATAGATGGAACACAGAATATCAACATTGAATTTTTAAATACACAAAGGAAAGGGAAAAGAGGAGGAAAAAAGTTAATGTTTTGGCTGCACTAATTCCTGTCCTCACCAGACATTACATTTTATCAAGTTAATCTTGTTTTTCTAAAGGAGCTACTTAAAAACCTGGTGATGGTGAATGAGCACTCAGGATTTATGAGTTTCTGAGGCCTGTTAGCAACGTACCTTGCTCAAAAATCAGGATCTCTCAGTAATTCTCAAACTGCAAAACCATTAATAAGAAAAGGAGATGATCATGATATTTTTCTATAGCATTATACTTATTGTTATAATAGTAATATTTTTGACTCTAAGTCAATAGGCATACCTGAAAAGTAAGATATTTTCATTTGGTTTCTAACATGAAATTTAGGGAATATGGGGCTAGGGATTTAGCTCAGTGGTACAGCGCTTGCCTAGCAAGCACAAGGCCCTGAGTTTGACCCCAAGCACCGCAACTCCCCCCACAAATTTAGTGAATCTATGCTGTGTTCAGCCTAATTCTTAAAAACTAGTACTGTATCACAGATCCATAAGGCAATAATAATATATTTTTCTACTTTTCAAAAACTATATGGGAATTCTTTTGTTAACTTGGAAAATCGAACTGGGGAGGAAATGAAGCAGAAACGTCTTGGGTAGCTGATGGTTTTTTCATTGGTATGAAAATGGTTCTACCTGGATCTGGTTCTCAGGAAAAAGAAAACAGACACACTGTCCAGTACTTGTCAAAAGCCCCTTGTGCCTTTTCTGGGTGCATCTTTACACTTTAACTAGTTTCATATTTTCATAGGTATTGAAAATGATCCAAGATGAACTAGTTTCATATTTTCATAGGTATTGAAAATGAACCAAGATGGAGGTAACATGTCCAGTGTTTCTTTGGATGTCACTGGGGAAATTAGGACTAGAACCCGAACTTTGGTCACTGGGCCACATACCGTTGAGACTCAAGCATTAGTGAACTCATGAGGCATTTTAATACATGTGCATGTCACATGTAGAGGTGAGGCATTTTAATACGTGTATCAGTGTTCAGGATCCCCAAGTCGGGTACCAAGATGGCTGTCCCGTTCTGTGGGGAAACTGCTGTGGCGTCCTGGCTCTGTTGCTATCGAGTATTAAGGTCTGAGAAGAAGATCTTGCTTTGTCGAGAAGATTTTCAATTTCTTTAAGGGGACAAAGGCAAACTATTTCTTTATCTGGATACACAGTAAAGTCAGCTCCAAATGGGCATTCTCGGCATTAAGTGGCAGAACTTTAATAGTTTGGTTCAGGAGCTGATCCTAAGTCAGAAAGAAGGAATTGAATCCAGGCTCTGTGTGTATAGTCCTGGGTCAATTATTTACTCACTTTGACTATTTCTTCATCTGTAAAATGAAGATTGTGTTATTACCCACTTTGGATGTGCATGTCAATTGCTCGACACAGTATCTAACAGTAAACACTTAATAAGTAATAACAGCTGTTACTACTACTTTTACTAAAATGAAGGAATTCAGAAGAAAAGAACCAACATCCCAGTAGGATGAAACAATCCAATTCTAGAGCAACCTCACTCCGAGTTACAAGTCCCTTCTGACAGAGTAATCTTAGAGTCTGGAACTTGTTCCCATGTAGTTCAATTTTGGTAACATTTTAAGGGTCTAAAATATATCCTTTGATTATCAAGTGGCTCCATTCAGCAGAATGCTAGTGAATCTGATGCTATAAAATATGCAAGGACAGAGTAAGATGCTCGTAATGTGCTATTAATTAAAAAAGTAACTTTTCAAACATTGCATACAGTAATTTCTTTTACTCTCATTTTACGTACACCTATTTGAATGAAGAAGAGACTTGAAAGACCCACATAAAATATTATTGATTAGAATCTTTAGATAGAAGTATGAGTAATATTAAATTTTCTTTTTATTGCTTTTCTCTAAATTCTCTACCATGAATATGTATTGCTTTGGCAATGTAAAAAAAAAAAGAAAGTTATTAAAAAAAGAGATACAGGGAGATAAAAAGACTTTCTTGGTGACCTGAAGTATAATTTTTGAACAACAATGAAGAGAATCCAATGTTTTTTGTATATGGAGCTCCATTAGAAATGTGATCCACGCCACATACTAAGAGAAACTGTAGTAAGAGTAACGAGAGTATCCGACTGCCACAGTACGGTTTCAGGTTATGGCATGTAACTATTTATCACTCATCTTGGAACCAAGCATAAATCTGCGAGCCATGTTATGACCATGTTGTGATTTAATAGAAATCCACAGGATTTTTTTAAAGTTACTGGTCATTTCAGTACTAAGGGAATGTTACAGAAATGAACAGTTGGCCATCTTTGATCCTGGCAGCATGACTTGTTTTGTACACCAGCCTCCATGTTTGGGGCACCAAGCACAGAAACTATCACTTCAACTGGAGGCCTTGCCAGGAATCTGATTCCCAGCTCTGAGTCCCCTCTCCCACCCCGCCTCCCAGGGCTCGTGACTGCAAGAATGACGTCTGAACTTAGTCTAATTAATTCCTCTTTTGCCGTTCTTTCTTCTTCTTTGTCTTTTTTTTTTCTTTTTTTAATAAAAAGGCACTTTTGTGTTTTCTTACTCCATTCACAGAGGGTGAAAATGGATAGACTCTTACCTTTCTGTTTATCTTGTGGACTGTAATTGTCAAAGGAATGCAATGTACCATTCTCACTTCGCCTGGAGGTGGTGAGAGCATTTTGACAGTCCTCAAAGCATGGCTTGGAAAATGCCCCACACTCAGCAGACTCCTAAGGGATAAAAATAAAAATTACATTTGCTTTTTAAATATGTTCCAACTTGGCCAATTGAAGCAGAGGAAAAGAATGACCAATTCATGAATAGTCTTTCAAGAGACTCTAGCACGTATGTCTTCAACGGTGGAAAATCAAAATGGCCCTATGCATTAAAACGTCTATGAATATGGAATGTGTTTTCACTGACAGTGCGGTATAAGGATTAGGAGTGCCGATAGCCACCTCAAAAGAGGATTAACCTTATTATTCTTTCTCCACACTTACAACTGGCTTCTTTTGCATTTTTTTCCATCCTGGGAGTACAGCTTGTGGCAGTGTCAATACCTAAACACAGTTCATGCCAGTGGTGCTTCTCTGCCACCCAGCTGAGCCCTCCCTCCCACTCCGGCTCGCTGCCCTCAGATGTGTGCACAGACTGCAGGACAAGCCAGAGCCCAGGCAGGCTTTGCTGAGGAAACGCTCCGCACTCCTCCTGCCGCAGGCCCCGCTAGGTCTTTGGCCAGGAGCTACAGAGAGCTGCAGAGACGATGTCAGGCAGCAGTTCTTCTCAGATTTCTTTATTTTTCCCCTTAATTCTCCATCTTCTTTAGATTCTGACAGTCTGTAAACAAATTCACAGTTTTCTTCACACTGCTATATCCAAAATACCACCCTGCAAGCCATCTTTCCAGTACCGGGAGGCGGCCAGCCACCAGAGCTCAAGCTGTGGTTTTAAGAGGACGGTGGCCCAGAAAACTGGGTTTTGCTCTGGTTCATATTATTTGTCTCCTTACTAGGTCTCAAGGAAGTAAATAATCTGGAAGTCATTTCACAGCTGTTCCCGTGACCATTTGTGAGAAGAACACGCCACAAGCAAGAACACGGGTCTGACCCTCAAAGCTCTGCACACCTGGGAAGGAATTTGGTTTGAAAAATGCATTTGATTTATATTTTATTTTTTGGGGAGCAGTAGTAGGGGATTGAACCAGGATCTTCAAACTGAGTTACACTGTCAGCCCTTTAAAAAAATTTGTAAGTGTTTAATTTTGACACAGGGTCTCCTTGAGCTGCCAAGATGTGCAGGCTAAGCTCGACCTTGCCACCTTCCTGCCTCAGCCTCTTGGAGTGCTTGGGATTATAAGCACGTACCAATCATGCCAAGCTTATATTTTCTTTTTAGTTATAAAAATTCACTGTAACAAAATATTTAAAATAATCAATTTATGCATTCTTAATAATTAAAATGTTTCCAGGCGCCAAAGATCAAGGCTTCTTCCACTTCTCCCACACCCAATGTGTTATTCTTTGCTTCTATACTGCTAGTCAAACAAAGCCAGGGGCAGCAAGCTACTCCTCAGTTAAAACTGAGGCTCTAGCAAGAAAGAGAGGTAGTTTGCCTTGCATCGCCTTGTGTTTTCATTTCACAATAACAACAAGAACAAAAATTTTTTTCTGCTTTCCCAGCTCTTTGATAAATGACACAATCGATATCCCAACAACTGATCAGTAACCAGCCTAATTAAAGTATTCAGCCTGTAAAATAGAGCTGTCGTGGAGCCTTCCATTAGTGTCCCAGCCAATAAAAAATATAATGGATTTTTAAACATATTCTGCTTCTACCAAGATGGGCTGGCAGCAGAGAAGAAAATGTTTTGGGGAAGGGAAAAACAAAACCAGGTCATAACCCATTTTTTTAATACCAAGTCTCTAGGCTCAAATAGAATTACAATTGAACCTCGAGCTCATCCTTTGAAAAACATGTTTCTGTTTAAAATGATTTTGATTCAATCAAGGGCTCATTACAGATTCTTCATGAGGTTCTTATAGAAACTCTTTGTGTATCTTGTACAACCGGGTAATGTGGGGGGCAACAACTTTATATTTTGCCATTTCTTAAATAGCTTAATTTTTAAAATATTAACACAATGTTCAGACAATCACTTTGGCATTCTTGCCAAATCTGGCTAATTGATCGGCCTGAGAGCCTGAGCAGGGGTGAGGGCTGGTTCGAGGTTATGGATGCTTTTTTACTGCACTGGAGGACAACTGCACAGGAGAATACGCCAGAATCGGAGCACACGATGTGTGCTGTGACACAGTAAAACGCAGGTCTGGGAGATCAAATAGCTGCAAAGCTTTTCTCAAATTTAATAAAGAGAAGCTATAAGTTAGGCTGCTGTCTTTATAAGAAATAATGTTCTTTAATCTTGATGGGTACCCCAGAGATTCTGAAAAGCTGAGAGTCAAGTGCCTGCTCACTCCCCATGGAAAGCATGTAAATATTAGGGAGAGAAAATGGATCTTGTTTAAATGTCCTCGTAAAAATTGCTTTTTGCCCCAGTTCTTATTCCGGATCGATTCCCCAGTGAACTGCATTAACAAGACACTTCTGAGGATGGACCGCAAACTGAAGATTAATGCTTTCTTCTGATGGAATAATGTCAATCCACTCTAGACTGTGTGAATTAAGATGAAAATATCTGCAAATGGCAATGTGTCCCAGCTGCATGGGCCAAAATGCAACCCACCTCTTCATTGTCACATATATTTTAGAGAGAGATGTGAAATTGGAGAGGAGAGGTGGGCCTGTAGCTAATTCTCTCAGAAACATATTCTTTTCTTTCTTTTTTCTTCTTCTTTTTCTTTTTTTTTTTTGTTAGTTTTTGCACTCTACCCGAGCAGGGTACTCCAGAGCTGACCAGACTTTCCCATTCATCATGGTATCTTTGATAAAAGCGATTTTAGGGCAGCTCTGATATGCATACATGCAGAAGGCATGACTGTGGCTTTCATACTGTCCTTCACCCTTCTCTCCAGTAAATGGGTTTCATGGGTCCAGGGCTTGAGGGGAAGAACCAAATCAGACCAGATGGAGCTGCTGCTCCTGCGGCAGGAAGCAGCAGATAAGGGCCTTTTAACTCTGTAATAAGTAAAGCCCATTAAACATTCATGGGAGATTCTGTCACTTATGCAGACGCCAATGTTGAAAACCAGCTTCTTCATTATATATAGTCTCCAGTAATTGGCCAATTTACATTTACTTAACATCTACAAGGTTATGTACAGAAGAGTGTAAAATGTAAAGTTACTCCTTTCCAATAGCTGATAACATAATAAAGTAAGATAGAGTTTGTAATTTTACTACCCAAAATCTACTTTCTCATTGAAATAGGTCTTGGATACAACTTTTACATTCATTCAATGATATTTATTATTTATCTACTATGTTCTGGGAAATGAACGGATAAGGCAGATAACAATATGTGTCATCTATGATATGGAACACTCAGGTATATATGTAGTCACATGGCCAACAAATGGCAACCCTAGAATTTTAGCCCAAGCAAGCCAAAACTTCAGCGCCAAAATTTTAATGTGAGGAGTCCCCCTGCCATCTGTTATTTTTAATTTGATAATATTTTCATTTTTAAGTTTTAAATTGAACTTATTTTTAAAAATATTTTATATTAGTGCTTTTAATAGTATTCTATTTCATCCTGCATAGTACTGTATTAAACAAACATATATTAGCCATAAAGAGATACTATCCTGATACGATATTGTGTGATTTTCTAACTTTTATATTATTACATTTTTCTTATTTTTTTCCTAACAGGAATATTTAATAATTAGAAAATATAATATTTGAAGAATATTTTATATTTATAGTTTTATGTAAAAGAAATGTTCAGGAATATTAGCAATGAAGAATATTTTATGCTTATACATCAGGTAAGTGAAAATATTCCTGATATTAAAAGAGATCATGATAAAAGATTTCAGAAAAGAAGACTTTCTTTTATTTAATAACGTGAAACAAGCAGCTTGCTTAACAGGTGAAATTTTAAATCAGTTAAATCTGAGGTCTGTATTATCTGTACATAGAATATGGGAGAATGTAGACAGCAGATCGCATTACAACGACCTTCATATTAAACACTCACGCCATGTACAACTGATGAGGAACTTTCTAAAGTACAGACACTAGCACATCAACCTAAGAGTATATAAAGAAGTTTATGAATAAGTCCAGAACTCCAGAAATTTCTGGAGGAAAAGATCTAGAAACTACGGACCTGCTATACTCGAGAAATGACTTACTTTATATGCACATTTTTACACCATCTAGTTATACCTAAAATACACAGCCACCTGTTCCACTTATTAATCCACCAGCACTGTCTGAGGTACATTCTCCCAACTGCACGATCGCTGTGCACTGAGCCGCCACACTAGTCATGGATGTCCGCACGTTTGGGCGGCCGCTCGGGCGCTCTGATGAGGAAGAGCGAGATTCGTCTCACCTCCTTTGTTCTCTCCGGTCTCCTCAGAATCACCAGCTGGATCATCCCTCGTATGTTTCCCTCCATAGACATGGACCGTCTCAGCGCTTCCATAGCTTCGTGGTTGGACTTGCCCAGCAGAGATTCTCCGTTAACTGCAATCAGCTGGTCATTCATTCGCAGACGACCATCCTAAGGCAGAAGAAAGGAAAACAATATTAAACAGAATTAATCAGGGTGGTGACACATGACTGTTTTAGAGAAAAGTTCAGGTATAAAAATGAAAAAAAAAAAACCAAAAACCCTCAGCTATTAGCTATTAGGAATGATTTATTTTCCATGGCAGGAAAAGGTTCTGGAGCTCATCAAACAGCCACAAATACTAACAATAATGAATGGTATGGAAGCATTTATAAGCGCTCTTAGACTCTTGAGTCACAGTTATTTATTTATTTATTATTTATTTGGTGCCAGGGATCGAACTCAGGGTCTTGTGCTTGTGAGGCAAGCACTCTAACCGCTGAGCTAAATCCCCAGCCCCTGCTACAGTAACTTATACAGCTGCACAAGGCCTCTTACCTAAGTCTTTGGTGAGCACACAGATACCAGGGACTACATTGTTAACTCAAGGGAAAGAGGTTTCGAAAACAAAGTAGGTAGTCACATCTGTTGATTTGGACTTTAGGCACAGAGAGATGACACACTTAAATGTTACTCCTACGATCAATGTGTCTCCTACGATCATTGCTAGCTCTACTGAACGGTGCTAAAAAAATCCTCATGTAATTTCCTCTATCACAAGCAGAAAGTTGCTAGTCTGCTAGTCTGCAAAACGACACGGTGGTGTGTAGTGAAGGAACAGTTTGCCCAGTATCTTCTGGAAGTCCCTTTCCCGGCTCTGTGGCTGATCAGCCAGCCTCTTCTGGAAGGAACTCTGTTTACCAGAAAGCACGAAGAACCTCAGCATGCGTGCAGTCAGCCCAGACGTCAGGCGGCATCACACTGAGGCGAAAGTCATCTGCGGCCAAGCTCCCTCGCGAGCTGGGGTCTAGAGCAGTAGCTAACAAACTAGGACGCCATCCCCGCCCAGGAGAACACGGTCACTCTCCCCACAGGGCAGCGGGGAAGAAGGATGCCGCGAAGCTGGAGTCAGGACACTCCCTGGACCGATTTCACAGGCAGGTGGAAGGTCAGGGGAGGTGCGGATGCAGTTCGGAATGTGATCGTGGTGCTGCTAAGCAGAACTGACAGTGTGCACAGTAACTTACCTTTCCAAAGAATTCCTTCATAAACTACCTCTAGTGATTCTCCTAAAACCCAGTAAGGTAAGGTGATTCTAGTGTTTATAAGCATTTTATAGGCAGAAGAACACTGAAGCAGGGAAGTTCTGTAACTTACCCCAGGTCACAAAAGCAAGTCAGGCAAAACTGACCCAACTTTAGGTTCCACCAGCCTTGGTCCTTCAGTCTTTCTAGCACAACGCCCTTGCCTACTTCTTCTTGCTGAGAGTTGTGCAACACTCAGCCAGGGAAAGGAAAACAACTTTGTAGTGAGAACATCCTAGATCCACCTTCAAATTAACAGCATGAGATGAAATAGAAAACAGACCTTCCCTCAGCAATGAGAAGAGGACACAAGGCATGAATGCCTCGGGAGAGCAATCCCACAGACAGGTCACTGGGGGCTTGGATTAGAGCAGCAGCAGAGGGCCAGAGGAAGAGCCTCCACTGAGAGCAGAGACGGGAGAGCTGCAGGTCCAGAGGGCCGATGCCCTTGGGCAGAGGCAGGGCACAGGCCACCACTGGCAAGGTGTTGGCCATGTGGCACGGGGGAGGCCACCCATGGGTGCCCATGTCTACCCCAGGAAGAAACGGAGATGCCAGGGTGATGAGTGCCAGACACAGAGATGTAAACTGGGTAAGTGGTGGCTCTCTCTCCGTGTCGCTTTCCCTTCCTCTTTTCCTGCTTCACTTAACCTTTACTCTACATTGGAGCAGGTCTGAAAATGAGATCTACAGGAAAGGTTAAACAGGGAAAAGAAAAAAAACTTCTTCTGTGTTATCCAATTTTGAGTGAGGCACATAAAAGAACAGGATGAAGGCCACATGAAATGGGGTAAAGTAAAATAAAACCAACCTTAATGGTTTAGTCCCCTGAAGTGAGGTGAGGCACAAGTGGAGAAACTAATTGTTCTGTTTTATCACAGGATGGAAGGAAGACAACCAAGCTGAACCTTGTCACTAAACGTCTTCTAGCCTGGGCTTGACGGTGCAAACCTACAATCCTAGCTACTTGGGAGGCTGAGGCAGGAGAACTGGAAGTTCAGTGCCAGCCAAGGCAACTTAGCAAAACCTGTCTTAAAGTAAAAAAAAAAAAAACAAAACAAACAAGCAAACGACAAGCTGAAAAGGACTGCAGGCGAAGCTCAGTGGCAGAGTACTTGCTTAGCTTGTGCAAGGCTGTGTGGTCAATCCCAAGCACGGAAAAAACACCTCTTTTAGGATGGCTGGAAACTGATGTGTGGTTTTTAAAGAGGAAAAGGAAACAGAAGAGTTGGATCCAGTTCCTAGTGCTGTTAACAGGAAATGAGATGTAGTGCTCAGCTTTGGGGACACAGTTCTTGGCAGATCAACACATTTGCTCTGACAGGAAGAAAAAAGAAAAAGATTGAAAGAGAAAGAAGGAATGAAACCTGAGTGAGAGCTCACCCCGCGACCTCTCGTGAGCCTTTTCTCTGAAGTACAGGTCAAGGTCAGACTAAAGAGGGAGACGAGAGAGAAGAGGCAAGAAGCCCATTTTGTTTTGTAAAATTGCTTTCAACCACTATTCAGCAAAAACTTTCATTTTCAGCTACTTTATGTCTCAAGTACGCAGAATTACGTTCAAGTAGGAGATATTTACTGTAACCCCTTCCAAAGCAGAAAGACAGATGAGGTCACCCCAGGGCAGCTGGCATTTTTTTTGAAGACATTCTCATTTATCACAAGCATCGTTAGAGAGTTGTATTGTAGGCATGATAAACATTCACACACACCCGTTTTCAAGCAAGGCTGCCCTGCTCCTATTGGTGTGTGCTTTTCCTTTATAAGATAAATGATGGGCAATTTCATTAATGGTGGTGCTAGTAAGCACCATGTTGTCCTAACACTTAGAACATAATCATGGAACTTAGAGCTGGAAGGGTCTTTAGAGGTCATCCTGTCCAACCTCTTCCATTTACAAACAAATACTACGATGCCCAAAGAGGATGACGGACCATTTATCTAGCACCCATTAAGAGAAGGCACTTTCATATGTATTAGGATTCACTCAGCTCGTTAAGTCAGAGCTGGAACATAACAGTGCAAGCTCTGAATTCTCCGGTGTTCACCAGCCACTGAATCATTCTGTCTTCTGCACAAATGAGAATGACTGTCCCCAAAGACAAGACGTCCAAAGCCAGAGAGGACGATATGCCACAGACGATCTTCAGAAGAGAACATTAAGTGAAATCCGGACACATGAATAGATGGCACGAAGACAAGAAGCCATGGGGGGTGGCTGGCAGCGCAGGGAAGCAAGCTGGAGGAGGGAGCAAACCTGCCTGCTGACTAGCACGCCATCCCCACATGCGTGTCTTTGTCTAGTCTTGATCTAAAAATGAAGTTGATTCAATGAACAGTTCATTACTCACACTTATCCACTATCCTGCAAAATTATGTCATATGTTTTTGCTTTGGAATAGTGTTGATATGAAAACAAGCTTTTGTGATTTTATTTTTTTTCCTGGTACTATTACATTCAAGTAAATACTAAGGCGTGAAACTAAGGACTCTCAACTCACCTTAGGCAAGTGCATTTGCCTGTTCAAGGAAGTTATTTAGTAATTCTAATACACTTATTTCATGCAGTAACATGCTGGCATTTGCTAAGAAAAAAAATCTCCTTTTGTTTTTTAGTTTTTTTAATTTTTTTTTTTTTTACCAAGAGCATTTATTGGTACATTGTATACATAATGGTCACATCCATCACGGATATTTTGTAACTGTGCATGATGCATCTTAGTCTTCTCCCCTCTTCCTCACCCCTCCCTTCTGCTCCCCCTTCCCTAAAAACGTCTCTTCTTTTTTCCCACCTCGATCCTATCAGAATCCTAAGCAAAAAGACCTCAACCATACTCCCCATCTTTGGTACCACGAACAACTAACTCTATCCATTATCAATTGAGGGATAAAGGAAATTCCCAAAGAGAACACAATATGCCAAAACAAGAAGAGAGTTAAGACAACAGTAACTTCTTCAGGACTCTTAAGGAAAACAAAACTGCTATGAGGTTTGGATCTTTTCTGGGTGCCAAGATGGCTTCAACCTCGTCGGCCCTACTGGCTCCATTGCAGCCAGAACTGGGGGCTTGTCTGAGTCCTGCATTGCCCCTTTGCGAACACCTAACACAGAAGAGTCCTTGTGCACACATTTCCCCACTCGCTTCTTTCGACTACTCTGTGACAGAAATACTCAGGAGGCAGGAAGACAGAGGCTCAGACACCTTGACCTATGAAGGATCCCAGTATGGCCCACTCTCCCTGTCTTGAGAACTGAGAATACATGCCTGTTGTGTTACGTCGCTTCCAAAACCAGAGCTCTAAGTTGATTAAGGGCACTACAAATACTAAGGATAACAATTACTAAGTGAACTTCTACTCTGTGTAGTTATTATGCTGAGTCCTTCGGATGGATGAAGCAGTGTAACCCTTACGGCAACCCTGTAAATTTAAAACTATTGCTCTCATTTTAGAAAAGAAGAAATCGAGGCTCAGAGAGGTTAAATGAATTGCTATAAGTCACATTTCCAAGAGAAAAACTGAACGAGGTCTGGGGTGCTCTGGAAGCCATGTTTTTGATCACTTGCTGGTGTTTCTCGATCTTTGTAAGTTCCTAGACTCCTCTGAGAATCTAATGAAAGCTACAGATCTGCCTCTCTTAAAAGCAAATAAGTACACCATGGTTTTGCCACAATTCCACACTGGTCTAATTCTTTGTAATGGGTTGTCACATACGTTGTGGGATATCTGGTGTGCACGCAAGCATATCAATGGCTTCCAAGGGGGTCTGGCCATCTTGCAGTTGAGCCCCTGGGGTACTCAGCATACTACCTCTGCTAAGAACTGGTGACTCTGCACGCCGGATCTACCTCTCTCAGCCCTCACTTCTCATGTTCTAACGAATACAGAGAGGAGAGTAGAAAGCTGAGGCAAAGGACTGGTCTCTGCAGAATTCGAGAGGAGCTCCAGGGATCAGGCTGGCTTCCCCAGGAGTAGCTGGCTGTGGCCCAAGGCCAGTCCGCATTAGTCCAGGGTGTTGAGAGGATTAATCATGGCCAGATGTTGGCTCCTGCCTCCGCATGTCTCTCATAAAGCCCGTGGTAAGGCCTCCTGGGATACTGTCAACGGCCAGGGCCCAGGCCCCAAAGTCTGGCTTCAGACCACAGAGCAGCCATTCCCTGCTAGGGTGGGGCTCCAGGCAGGGTGACACCAGACGGGGGAGGGCCATCCTCGGAAAATCCTTCTTCTGGCCCTAAAATCACTCCATGATAACATCTGCCTACTGTATTTTTTAAAAATCAAAACAGAAACTAAACCAACCGAGAATAAAATTGCCTTCCAGATGGAAACCACTCAACTTCTTTTAAAAACAATACCAAGGAAAGGGCGTGAATGAATCAGGTTTTTTAAAGTACAGTTTTTAAAACAAAGAAGGGGAAAAAGAAAGTTAGCAGCGTCAAATATGGGTTGTGTCCTCATCTTATTCTGTCTACCTACATTAGTACATATTTTTGTCCTAATATATCTGTCCTAATACAATTTTGGCTTACATAAAAAGTACCACTCTTCCCGAATAAGAGGCCTGTCCTCCAAGGAGAACCATCATCCTCGTGTGACTTCACACTTCCTTCCCTCTAGTGTCCTTTGAATTCGCACTCACCTATTGAATATCTACTTATCCTGCATAGTAAGGCCAAGTAACTGTCTCACCTTCATATTTTTGTCTCCAGCAGAATTAATTGCTGCCTCATCAGTACTCATGACACTTCTCATATTTGTTCATCCTTATGTTACAGTCGTTCATATATTTATTATGTTACTAGCGTCCAAGATTATGGAATGAGCAGTTTTAAGTCTGTCTCTAATCTATTACACATTACCTAGCTCACTGTAGATATTTAAGAAGTGCTTGCTAAATTGAGTCATCTTGGAAATCTTTCAGATGCTTTGGACCTGGTGTAAGCTCCACCTACAATGAACAGATTATTTAATTTACACTGTAACTATCAAAAAATGCATGGCTGGCTTGGGTATGCCAGAACATATTCAGAGAACCTATATTACTTTCTGTGTCCTAGCCCTCCGCTTATTCAGAAATTGTAAATTTTTACATCTATTTATTTCATTTGGTTACCATTTTAAGAGTCACACTCAATTTCTGTGTAGCGACTAGTGAATTCCCAGCAGCATATCAACTGCCCATATGAAACTTCTTAAAGGTAACTGAAGGGTATTTTCTTAAGCTCATAATCAAAACCATTCTAATATAACGCTTTCAAAATGTAGGCTAATCCTTTCCATTTAGAACTCTTTCTGGAAAAATATGAGGCCTAAATAAATATATTGCAATTTACACAGGTTTTACAGTGGCCATACTGAATCTTTTAATTTTCTCAGCAAGGAAGTTTGAGAAGCCTTGACTTCTGATTGACAAATATATTCACTGGCATATAACGTGGTAATAATATTCTGTGCTTGTTTTACATATTTTCTGGTTCCTGTCATTTCAGCTTCCTCTCCATCCTTTCCTATCTCCTTCCTGGTTTTCTGCTCTTAATTTACTTTGGCCCAGGAAAGTGAATAAAAAACTCTGTCAAGGCACATGTGTTATATTTGAACCAGGAATATTCTGCATGGATGTCTAACCAGATTAGAATCTCGGAGGTTTTCAACTTATTAAAAAACTATTATTTATGTTCTTGTTTGCTTTTTATACATTGTGCTCTTGTTTTTGCAAAGACTGACTAAACCTCAGTCACAAAAACAAATAGGTCCAAACCAGGGTGCCTAAAACAAAATTCTGACCACAGTATGAACTCAGTTTGTAAAACACAAATACTCTAATGAAAACTAAATGTAGCCTTTTGCAGGGAAGTGTGTTGGTTTTCTGTCACTATATCAGATATCTGAGATGATTACCTTATCGGGAGAAAAGACTGATTTGGGTCTGCCGTCTGAGGCCATGAGCGGTTGGTCCCATTACTTTTGGGACAGTGATGCAGAGCACAATGCAGTCAGAACACAGGGTGGAGCAAAGCTACTCGTCTTGTGCCTTGGAAGTAAAGAAGGGGAAGAGCAGGCAAGGCTCCCATGATGCCCTGCAAGACACACCTTCCAGGACCTCAAGGCCTCCTGCCAGGCCCCGCCTCTTTTCTACCTCACTATCACGCCCCTATGACACCCGGACACATGGGTCTATGGGGGGCATTTAAGATGCAAACGACAACAGCAAGCTGCAATGGTCAGACTCAAAACATCATCATCATGGTCCATCATCTTTTATAGATTATCTTAGTGACTCCATATTAGAGTCCAAAATACACATCAAAATGATGTAGAGCTTCAAAGTTTTATTCAAGACAGTATAAGTTTATTATTTCTTGATTGCATTTCTATGCATGAAATAAAAGTCTGTAAGTGATAAAGATCAGCACGAAAAGCAATGATGGATGTAGGTATTGTGGGAATTGAGGACTATTATGTTACATTTTATAAAGTAATTTCTACTGTATAAAATTCACAAATGATAAGTTTGACCATGTGAGTTAACATAAATTAGCTTTTTTTTTTTTTTTGTGGTGCCGGGGATCAAACTCAGGCCCTTGTGCTTGCAAGGCAAGCACTCTAATCACTAAGCTAAATCCCCAGCCCATAAATTAGCATTTTTAAAGGAAATAAGTTAAAATATATTTTTGTAAAATTAAATTAGCAATTTCCTTGTTTTCTAACAGTAAAATTCTTCTTTAGCATGTAGTAGGTGTGATTTTTATGAATTGATTCTCCAAGCAAAGTTTCTGCTTTTTCTCATCCATAAGATGTATCCCATCTTTGTGGTAGGAGAATTATGTGAGTGTGGAGCTCCTCACAGCTGAGGATTTGTGACGGTGCTATTTACAGCCCAGTCTGATCTTCTGCCAGAGGTAAAAGCTCCGAAGACACTGCCGCTAGTGAGGGTTCTCAGAGTGCTCCCACCACAGGAAAACAGGGTCAATTTCAAGAAAAATGGAGAGTTGAAGAAGTCATTTAACATTAGTGTTCCTTAAAAAGCTGTCCCTTTCATCTTCCTTTGGATTCATTAATTATAGATACACCACATGATTTATAGATACTGGCAGAGATGGAGGTGGAAAGTACTCACACTGGGATCTCCAACCAGACTCTGGGAAAGAGGGTTGTATGCTGTTAAATGTTCCATTTACAAAGGGATATGAGAGTCACAATCAGATGACACGTTCTTGGATATTTTAGAGCTGTGGATGTTTGTCCCAAATTCAGGTTGGTCATTGGAAAATACTGGAATTATCTGTATTATTAGTATTCTTTTACCTGATGCTAAACAGCATAAATTATGAAATTCTGCATCTTTCAGCAGGAGCATCCCAAATTTCCTAAGCACATGAGCATCGAACTACTTAAATTATGTCTATTTTACATTCTGAGTGCATACATTTGCAATTAGCTGTCTCAGGCATTTTTCTTTCATTTAATTTCATCATCATCAAGTAGTATGTATTAAGCACAAACCTGGCTAATTAATTTTCTACAGAATAACAGATATTCTTAAATTCATTCTATTTAAGAATTCTTAAATAATGTATCTACCTGATACATGACATTTTTCCCTCAGCAAAAGTTGTGTTTAAATTTTAATTTTTATCTTATTATTTTAAGGTTTCAACAGGCCAGATTCTACTTCCAAAGTCAGCAAATTCAAATAAAAAATGTAGTTCAGGACTAGTACAGTAGACTTCATCCGATTTTTATTCTTATTACAATGTATTAATATGTTACCTAAATTTTTCAAAATATCACTATTCTAGTTATATATTTTTCTAGTAGTGATTTAGGTAGGAAAAGAAGGAGTTTAGGTAATGGTATAGATGTAATATGTATTTTTGGTAAAATTGAAAAAAATTAATATAGTTCATCAAAACCAAAGCAAAGGAAAGCTCTTGATCTCAGAATTCAAAATATTTAGCAAACAAATATGAAAATAACTGAGGGCTTTGAAGCAATTACTGATATTTTATTTGTGCCACCCTTGAGAGAATAAAGTGAGTTTTAATACAGATTTGGGGAAGGAAATATTTTTCTCAAAATATTTTTCTAAATGCAACAAACACAATATTTCTTTCTATTCAACAGCAACTATGCTACATTTCACTGGAAATTGCAACCACAAAAATGAGATTTTATAAAATCTTCCTCTAGGACACCGTAACTTCATCCCAGTCATCATTCTCAGGTGTGGAGAAGTTAACACATACACTTACATCTGGTATATTTTGTTACTTGAAATAATTACACTATACTTCAGGGGCAAATGCCCGGGAAGAACAGCAGGAACGAAAAACCGGAAGTGTGTAACCTGCGCTACCGTGTCAGCGTGTCAGTGTCCTCCCTCTACGAAGCTGTATTCTACTGTTTCAGTCAATACGCTTTGTACATAAAGAGGCCCAGCAAACCGTGATGCTCCAGAAAGGTGTGCAAAGAGCTCCAGGTGACAAATCAGCCTCTTATCACCTGTCATTTGCAAGGAAGGATTTCTGGGCTTGATTTCATCATACGCAAACTCAACATTAAGAGGAGATTAAGCATTTGGATAACTCTGAATAGGATAAAAATATAGTTCTGTTTGACCTGAAATGAGTGAGGGACTCACTCACACACCTAGAATAGCTAGATGCTCTCAACTGCAAATACAGACTGTAGAGCTACGAGAAGTAACTCACGTAAGAGATGAAACGGTAGGAAACAGTAGCCTGAGAGGTAAGGGAAAAAAACAAAAAAACGGGTCCTCAATTAGAGGCAGAGCCATTCAGAGTCTTACATCCGTCAGGTAGCCAGTCTTTGTTTACACCAACAGTACCCCCAGGAGAATACAGGGTACAGAATCCACAGAAAGAATTTGGTAATACTTTTCAAAGTAGTTTAGTTTTCAACAATCCACCTTCCCCTAAGGGAAAAACACCTTGAGAACAAATTAGTGGCATGAAGGGCCAGGAAAAAAAAGATTGTGCTCTGGTAGAAAGATTATTTTGTCGATTTTGGGTAAAAACCTAGGGCCAGATGCTAAGGTGGTGGGTCCCCCTGCTTATCTGCCATTTGCCCTAGGGACACTACAGTCTGGTATGTTTGCGTCTCTGCAATGGGGACAGGAACAAAGTCTCAAAACAATTTTTCTAAGACATAATCCAGAATCATAAAACAGGCAGTGATTTTCTGAGGAGCGGCAGTGGATTATTGGGACAACAGAAGGAGAATAGAAAAATATATTTTTCCTGTTAATCAGATTTCATGTGAGCAAAGTTCAGCCCTTTCCATCCTTTACTGCAAAATGTAAACAAGACAAATGGATATTAAACATTCACAACAAGGCTAAACCCATGACTGATGCCTCTTACTGTTTAAGATCAGCCATAAATATGCTGTCCAGTGGTTTTTAATGGTGTGACTGTCTGACTCAGCAGACCAGTGTCAGGAAAGAAATTTACATAAATGGAAAGTGAAATCTTTCCGCAAGAAATAGGACTGTTACAAACCGCTTAGGTAAGGAGACGCTCACTTACACAAACAGGGATATACATATTCAACCACCCACCGATATCTGCTGGAGCTTAAGTTATTGCCCATAAAAAAGCAAAGATGTTTGCTTTTAATTTCCAAAAACTCATCTCAGTTTCAATTTTACTTGGAATAAATTCTGCAAATAGAGCTGTCATTAGGAATAAGAAGAATAACACCAAACTGATATCCACCAACATGACCAAGGACCCAATCCCAAACACAGCACGTGTTTACACAATTTGGCTAAAGAAGACAAACACGAAACAAGAGTGCTGCACGGTGACAGCCCCTACCCTGCAGGGGCAGGAGCGGATGCGAGGAAAGAGCCCACATTACGGAGCATGCACCCCGTGTCAGGAATCCAAGCAATTCCTGGCTGTCTGACCACAGTCGAGACGGTAACCACTGCCAGGTACAATTTCCCCTTTAATAAAATGACATGATACTAATATGAATGCAAAGAATAAAACTAGAGAATCCATTTAAAACAATTATGACGGTGTCCAAGCATATACTAAGTGCCAAGTAAAATAAGTGTTAACAGCTACTGTTATTGTTATTACTACTGTCATTGCCCTTCTTTTCCTGGTTGTGCATTTCTGAGGCACGCTGGGAGTTTTGTAGACTGATGATGATGGGACCCAGTTCTTCAACCTTCTCTGCACCCACCCCTCAGCCACAGTTACGTTGTGGGCAGATCACACAGTCTTGGATTCAGCCCTGTGACTTGCTTGGGTCAAGAGTGTGGGCGTGCGTGTGTGTGTGTGTGTGTGTGTGTGTACTGACAGCACGCTAATTCAGAGGCAGGAATTACAAGGCTTGTCCCCACCCTGCTGGTCCTCTGATGCTTCGGCCAAACTGTTGATGGAAGGAGTGGGGGAAATCCATGGAGCACATGCAGAAAAATGGACTTGCACAGTGAGAAAGAGGGAAATCAGCTGAATCAGAGTCACCACCACCACTCCCAGCTGCCCCAGAGCCCTGCAAGAAACAAAGCTTACTGGTAGAGATTACTCAATGTTTGTGAATATTTATGTGACAGAAGCTGACTAATTCAAGGATGAATGAAAGGAATGTCTACTCACAGCACAGTTCTTATTTCCCAGGGGAAAAGGCATCATGCTCGTGTAGCGGTGGCCACCCTATGGCATGTGTGTTATCATGCTTTACTTTTAAGACAAAAAAATGTTGATGTACGAGTTATTCTTTTAAAACTCAAACTTCGGTCTTCAGGTTTGATTGTGGTTTACGCACCTTGCAATAACTAAGTGGGTTCTGGGTTGCAGTTTGGGCTCTTGTCTCTGAAAGGTTTGCCATCACTGCTAGTGTCGATGGTGGAACGACACAGAAAGTATAAATATGTAAAGACAAATGCTACAGCAAATTTATTATCCTCATTCTACTGACGAGACGCTGGGAGATCACTGGCCAATTTCCACCCAGGTAGAAGGCAGTGAAGCTGGATCCGAACACCAGCAGTCTAGTCAACCATTCATCACACCATGTGAGCAGCTGCGGTCACACGGCTCACCCCCGCACAGGAGCAGGGTATGATGTCCCTCTCCTTTCCTTGAATATATAAGCATCTCCAAGTGTTCAACGTATATATGCATTCTGGGCACTGTGTTTATCTTCAAGTGCATAAAACATGATAAATGACCTTTAATCTATACTACGATCATCTAAGCTCTACTGAGTTTCATTCTTGCAAGTACAGTTTTCACATTTGTTGCCTTCATGTTAACTTGTTTCGAGTTTTCTTTTTCTGAATCTGTATCTTTAGGCTCAACTCTGCTAGTTTACAAATTTGAAGGACTCCTAATAGAGTAATAAAAAGGATGCAGAAGTAATGTGAACTACAATGAGTTTCTAGGACTATCTCTAGGAAGTAAATTTAACTACCCGAGATATGGAAACAGGAAACTGCTCCTCAGATCTGTTCACACACGCATGTCCCGCACCTGGCAAGAAAGCCTTGGTGGGCTCAGGCCTTCACCCGGCGCCTTCTCTAGACCTCAAGAACAAAGGCCGCATGGCCAAGTGCCCCTCCCTGGGTGCAGACACAACCTCCTCACCTTGAAAGCGGCTCCTCCATGGATGACGGATTTGATAAAGATCCCCAAATCCATTCCAGTCTCGCGGGCTTTGTTCCCCTTCAAGCTCACCCCAAGGCCAGCAGAGCCGGAATCATTCAGGGGGATCTCGAACGTGAGTTGCTCACCTGTCTCGAGGGTGAGCATGGAGCAGCCGGGCTCTCCTTTCTGTTGGCAAAATGCACATGCAAAATGTGAAGAGGAGAAAGCGAGGCAATAGTTCATGTTCTCAGATGACCACACGGCGATGGCAAGGCCGGCCGGCCCTCTAACAGCTGTGATTTCGCCCCTGGCAGACAAATGCTGCTCTCCTTTCTCTGCAGGAGCCCACCGCCACATCCATGCAGAGGCAAAGAGATCTTGGGAGGTGACCGTTTGGTGACAGTCAACAGAGACGCCCGTTCGGCAAGGCAGAGTCATGCAACTGGAAATATTTCACAAGCATCTGGAAAGTCAGGGAAATAGTTTTTATAATTACAAAGCCCGGGCCTTAGAACTAGGGAATGGTGGGTGTTGGAAGACACCTCAGAGATACAGTCTCAACATCTTCACTTTCCGGGTGAGGAAATGGAGTTTAGTGTAGAAATGTGTTAAAATTTCAGAGACATTTCATTTGTGTAATTTAAAGCATATTATTTATCACAGAAGCAATGCTCTTGGTAAAGATTGCCGATAGGACACAGAACCTGAAAAAATTGTGACCTTAAGGTTAGAGAAATGTGATTTACAGGGCACATCACTGAACTCAAATTCATTTTGTCAAAACTCATGCTTTAAGCCTGCATCTTAAAACATGCAAATGCCAATCAGTTTTGGGACCTTAACAAAAATGATTACGCACAACAAACATTCAGGTGTTTTAACGAATGACACGTAGCCACAAGAAATTATTTCCAAGAAAGACAGAGTGTGGTGGCAAAAGGCACTTTCAGGGTTGGTTCCGGTCTCCAGGGAGAAGGATGCGGCTAATCACATTTGGTTTCTAATGTTTTAAATACACAACAGTGGGAATGGACACGTGCTGTACGTGTGACGGCCTCTGTCGCTGTCCTTCGTGCGCTCCTCGAAAGCTTGCAGAACTGTGAAACACATTGCCACAGTGCTTAACTGGGAAATTCAAAAATGAGATATTCCTGGAAGCCATCAAGTCATTCTGGGCCAGCAATTCCTTCCTCTCTATAATTATGTCTAGAGTCTCTCACCTTAAGGTCACTTTGAGGAGACTCTCATGTGAAATTACATATTTAAAAAATTACTATGAATGTCTGAATGTCAGTCAGGAATAACTATAAAATCAGAAGTGGCAAAGAACCCGTAATTAAAACAGAATTAAAGGGTCTGATCATAGCCAGATCCACTGACATGACATTTTTAACCCCTAACAAAACAGAGAGAAGCCACATCTAACTTTTAAAGAAGTAGTTCATTTAATTTCACTATAAATGAAGTTAGCTCTGAAGATTTGGACAACAGGTTATTCAGAGAAATGAAACTTTATTGCTCAAATTAATAAACCTATTACAGGTTATCTCTATTTAACTAATTCATTATATTATTGGGGGGTGCTGGGGTCATTGTGTTATTATCTAAGAAACAAATCTCATTATTTGCAGTTAAGTAACTGTCTTTTTCCCACCAGAATGCCAGAAGTTAGTGCTAACAATTAGCCTTCATCTTTGTCCTACGATAGTGTCAGTTTATAATCAATAACATTTCCCAGTCTTTTATGTTTCCAGGCCTCTCTGGGTTTAGGTTAATTTCAGTCTAATAAACCTCTACTGAATTAAAGTATAAATTAAAAAAAAAACTGTTGTGATTATATGTTTGTCAACATTTTAAGGGACAAAACTAGAAAGTTTCTCTGGCTTTTATCTTACGGCGAGATAGCCACGAAGACTAGCTTTGCCTTAGAAGCATGATCATGTATCACTGAATGCCGGGACTTGTTCTGAGAAGTGCATTGATGGATCTTCTCTTGTGAACATCACAGAGTGCACAAGCTGAGACGGCTATGATGTCACTTGGCCATGATCTTATAGGACCACTGTCCTATATGCCACATATCACTTAAAAAACACCATTCTGTGGCATGCGGACTGTACCCTCAGACCACTTATCCTGCAGTCAAATCAGTTCTCTTCTGGTAATATATTTACTTTTTAGTAAAGGTCACAACCATTATCACTACTATTTTACCTTTTATTTATTTCCTAGATGTATAAAGAAAATACAGATTAGGTAGCATTATGGTTATCTTTTCATTTGAAACTAAGGTTTAACGAGTCCCTGAAATCTGAGAGTGAAAAGCACAACAAAAACAATAAATTAGGGGCTAACAATGGATGATCAGCTCCAGTAAATAAGGAAGGAGGAGGGGTGAAGGGAGGGGAGGGGAACAGGAAAAAAAGTAGCAGCAAGATATATCATGTACAGGTACAAATCCCCTAAGATGAATGTTATTACTATGTGTATTTCAAATGTACCATTAAAATAAAATTTTAAAAAAAATTTTGTTTTTAAATAAAATTTTAAAAAAAGAAAAAAACATAAAAGCTTTAGACATGGTAACACAATTCCTCTTCCTAGGAACACCATAGGATGTATTATCATGCCCATTTTACAGATGAAAAACTCGATGTGTACAGAGGTTAAGCACCACACTCAGAGTCCACAAAATTTGTCAAGGTTGGAGCTTTATGCTGTCCAGATAGCATGTTTTCTGGGTCAGAATCTTCATTTACTTATTTTTAGTGAAGGATTCTAAGTTGTTTACTACATTTTCGTGTTCTCCATTATTCTATACACATTGTCAACAAAAGCACTGACTTTTAAATTGCCACATTACCTATGGATAAAATGTGAATTGCGAATTTATTATCTTTTGTGTATTTATTATCTTTTAAAAATTATTTTTAAATTGACAAAGTATATACATATATGGTATACATGATGCTTTAAAATATATACATAGTAAAATGGCAAATTGAGCAAATTAATACTTGCATTAACTTACATGCTTATTATTTTTTGTGATGAGACCACATAAGGTCAACTCTCAGTGATTTTTAAGAATACAACTCATTGTTCATAATTACTGTCACTATGCAGTACAACAGATCTCAGGAACTGATTCCTGCTAGTACCACAATTCTGAATTCTTTGCCCAACATCTCCTTTGCTTCCCCACTCCTTGGCAACCAATATTCTGCTTTCTGCTTCTGTGAGTTCAACTTTGTCAGACCATGCAGCACTATAACATGTTCTGTCCTTAGGTCTCAGCTTCTGTGCACCATCATGGCATGGTCTAGCCACAAAAAATTCCAAGATAGAGTACTACAACGATACTACGATGACACGCAATTTTACATTCTTCAACTCCAGCTATGCTTTATCTCTCTCGTATGTGTACCAGACTCAAGCCATAATTAGTGATCTTTAAAAACAGCAAAATTCCCAATGGTGAAGGAAGCCATTACAGTAGTTAACCTAGCCATTTCCTGTTAGATGTAAATGTCCCTTTACCTAATGTATGAAAAAATCAATACACGGAATGCCTCTTTCTAATAATCTTGGTTCAACCAGCAACTCTGAAAATTACACTCAAATCTTGCCAGACAACATTATGCAGCACATGGAAATGGGTATAAAGTACTGGCAGGTGCCTCTGATGAAGGACCTCAGAGACAGAATGAGACCAAGGAGAAAATCCATCCATCCAGACTTCAGATCCTCCCTGGCTCCCTAGATTTCAGACAAGAGCACTTTTCACAGTGTGTCAGGAGCATCCCCTGCTTTCTCCTCCCACAGACATCCAAACTAAGTTAGTGATGCTGACACTGAGGAGGGGGAGGGGGAAGAGGAGGTGGGTAATGATGATAATCCAAACAGGGAAGGCCGGTGCTGTAGTAGAAATCTTGGCATGTACAACCACAAATGACTCTAGATGTCAACAAATATCACCAAGGGTCAAAACCACCTCCGGCTGAAAACCACTGCTTTGAATAAACAATTACCTATTATAGTCAAATTCAAAGAAATTGGGGTCCAGAAAGGCGCTTTAGCAGCTGTTGGCTGAATTGCTACTTGCTGATATATCCCCAAGTTCTAGGAAGGGCTAGCGATAAACATCCCTGAAACTGGCAAGGTACTAGGATCACAGGTTCAGGACTGACACTCAGTCGGGAAGAGAGAACTTCTGTAGACCACCACTGTGGACTCTCCTGCCATGAAATCCTGTAAGCCTGCCTGTAAATCTCCTTGCATAATTATACATGTGCCTTCATTGATTCTCGTCCTCTAGTGAACCTTAGTAGAATTCTGTTACTGTGGATATTACATACACCCTGTCCATACTATATCTATACACTAGCAGATATATATATATATATATATATATATATATACACATACACACAATCTGTATATATATTCTATGCATGCATATAAGTTCACTATGTATGTAAATGCTGGTTCCTCCTCTTGTCACCTGTCCCTAAATACTGCAGTGTCCAGAGACCAAGCATCTGACCTCTTACCTGCTACTGTCACTCTCAAAGTTACCTTATCGAATTTCATGGATTTAAATGACATTTCCACTCACAAATTATTCTCTTTACTGTCTTCCCTAAACTGAAGACGTCCTTCCTGCCTTCTTCTTAGCAACACCATCGATGTTTTTACCTTGAAACAATCACGGCTGAAAATTCATTTTCTGAATCTGTTCTTCCTGACACATTCCACCTCTCAGAAAAGGGAAATCATATTGCTCTAGACATTGAAGACAGAGGCCCCAGCATCATCAGCGACCCCCTTTCTACCTCACACTTCACATCCAACCATCAGCCCCTCCTGTCGCCTGCACCTCAGCAGGACACCCAGAATCCCACCACTCTGCCATTTCCACCACTACCTGTGACCTGAGGCCATCTCTAGCAGACTCTCTTTCCCACTACCTTCTTCTACTTTCCTGCTATTCAGACCACTTCTCAGCACGGCAGCTAAGGAAGTTCTATTATCACACTCAAAACCTTCTAGGAGTGCCCACTTTATTCCAAAAAAAACTATGATCCTTCAGTGTTCTATAAATTCTTATTAAGTGCCCGACTCTCCTTCCGAAGCTCTCCTGCTATTCACGATCCATACGCCTCCTGACCCTTCTTTCCTTTCTTCAAAGCAGCCCACACGCTTTGCCTGAGTCCTTCACGAGGCCTCTTCCCTGTGCTGGGAATACTTCCTGCAGGCCACGTTCCTTCATTTTCTTCAATTCTTAGTTAAAATGTCACACTGTCAGTCAGGTCTTTCTTGACCATCCCATTTAAAATAATCTTAACTCCCTTCCAACAATCCCCCACCTAGTCCATTATCTTGTTTTGCTTTTCTCCATACTGTTTATCATACATCATGATAAATATACTTGTTTCTTTTTCATAATGTCTCTTGAGTACAAAAACGTTTATATTCTGTTTTTCCCCCACCAATGTATCCCTAGTGTCAGACTCATAAACAGGCACTGGATAAATATTTCTGGATGAATGTGTTAAGGGTCCAGCAGTATGTATTTGTGTATATCTACCGACATGTATCTGTGATTGTGATTGTTTGACTCTCTGTGTTCTGTACAAGCAAATGTTAAATTGCTGTGACTACATTTAAAGAGTTCAAAAACATTTATGTTAAATGTAATAGTAAAAAGTAAAAGGTGTCATAGGCATAAGGACTTTTAAGCTATGTTTAATAAGGTTCTACAGACCTTAAAAGTAATGCAGTCCATTTCCCTTTTCATACCATACTTCCTGCTCCTGGGAGAGAGAACGCAGCACACCTTAAGCACCAAATTCTAGATGAAGGCACAGGTATGTATCACAGCTATTACTTCGTGATGGACAGTGGTCTCTTCATGGAGTTAAAGTGTACCAGGTACCTCAGATTATAAGTTAACACAGAAAACTTCAACATTCACAGTACGTTTCAAGGTTGGGTAGCATCGTGATCCTGTTCTGAAAGTCACATTGTCTACATATGCACCCACACCCATCTATTCCTCCACCTCCATGCATGTATGCAGACACACACACACACACACACACACACACACACACACACAGCTTTCATGAGACAACACTTCCCCTGAGTGTAACTCATTCTGGAGTTTTCTAAGCTATCTAACTCTACTTATTAAAATTTGGTTACAAGTCACTAAAATTGATTCTATAACCCAATAGTGCACCAGTTTTCATTTTGAAAAACGAAGTAATCATGTACGTAGTCACATTATTTTTATTAAAAAAAGAAATGCAAAACCAAATGGTCCCTCTTCTCCCTAATTTAGAAGACATTTTTAATGCTTTGCTACATCCTCCCCTTGCTCTACCCTTTCTGCTCTTTCATGCTGCCTGTCTTTGAATTCCTCTAGCTCTTGTTCTGTTAGCATCTTGTATCTCCACTCTCATTTTGTTCTTGGTAATGCTGTTTCTATCCTAAATACAAACAATTACCTGTTTGGAATTTGGAATTCAGATAGGAGATTGGTTCATTCTGGCCCAAATGATATGAGCTGCTGTTTGCAAAGCACAGTCCTTTGATAATTTTTTTCCAAGCACCTATGCAAAATGGCCAGTCTACATAGAACATAAATGGTAAAACTTCATTAAACGATGTGGGAGGGCCTTTCCATTTCATTTACTCTGTTATCTGGAGAGGAAGAAATAGAGTCTAGAATAGAAAAGAGGAAACAGAAAAGTCCATGTAATCAGGCCCTGCCAGTTATATTAATCATTTTTATAAAACAAATACCAAAGGTAATTATTTGGTGTGCTAGGAAGAGAGATAGGAAGACAGATAACTCGGAGACGTCCATATAATTAGCTTGAGAGTGTTCCAATCGGGGCTGTTTCTAGGAACACAGATGTCTTGTATTGCAAATGAGTGTTTGGTTCATGCACACGAGTGGCAGTAACGCAGGCTCTCACGGCCCGGGGTCCTCCGTCCACGGGACCGCTGCTCACTTTCCCGGAAGTCCAGGTCTGACCTGAAAGATCCGTGCTGAACCTTTTATGGCCTTCATTTCATTAAATGTGCTTCTGGCTCAGCACGAACGAGCTCTGGATGTCTTTGCCTCGCCTCCCAAATGTGTAATTAGTGTGTGTTGTGAGCAGCTTACTTTATGCAAGAATTATGTTTCACATGCAATCATTTTGTCACTTACCAAAACTCAAACAAAAGGGCTTTAAGAAAGAAAAAAAGCCATACCTGGCAATTCTGCCAGAATATTTTATAATAAGCTTTGCCATTGTTAATTTTTGCCTAAGTAAATTCTAAGGAATTTAAAGGGATAAGACTTTTGTTATAGCTAAATAATTTTTTCACAACAATGAAAGGTTAAGACACCTGCAAGATACTGAGTTTGCTGAAACTCAAAAAAAAAATCTTCTAAAAATATACTGGGTAGTTATTATAAGCATAAAAAATTTTTGGCCAACTAACTGGATTATATAAAATTCAGAATGTGAATATCACCCTACAGTTGGGATCAGAAGTTCATGCTAACAGTTGGGAGTCACTTTATTATTTTTTTTCACTTTATTTTTTTACTATATTTTTCAGGGAATAAAGAAAAGAAGGCAAGTGGTGGTCAAAGGATGATTATTTTAAAAGCAAAAGTTTTTTCTCTCACAACTGATAATGTATAAACAAAATCAGAGGAACTCTTAGAGATTCACAAGTAAGTAGATGATCATTTATTTTCCCTGTGGCAACACAGACCAATCTCAAAAAATTAGAGATTAGAGTGCTGAAAACTTTTTAAAAAATCTGAATTATACTCTAAGTTGTTGAGAATTAACCCAAAATTTAATATTCTCTATCAATCACAAGAAAGAAAAGTGTAGCTTAATGTTGGCATAAGTAGAAGTGTTTCAGACAGCTTTATGTAAACAACACTGATATTTACTTTTAATGGAAGAAAAAATTTTAAATGTAGATTACAGATAGCTCAATAAAGTCAATATATTAAAGTTATGTTTTTGTTGTGCTATTCCACAGTGCACAGTCATTCATTTTAGATAATGTTTAACTATTGATATTAAAAAAACCATAGAAATTATTTGTATTTGAGATATTTTTTATGTATTTTAAACTCATCCCCTGAAACGGAGTACAAGGAAGAAACTACTAAAAAGCAAGAGCTGATTGCTTATTGAACTTCTCAAAACCCAATTTTCTTTAAGTAAAGCAGTAAACTAATACCAGAAAACAGATGTCACAAAATGGTCATTCTTTATTATTTTTTTTGTTTCAAAATGGTCATTCTTTACTGCCTGCTCAATGTAAGAGAAATTTTATGTAATTTTAAGTCAATGATTAACAAAGTAAAAAAAGTTAAGATTCTATAGCAACTTCCTCCACTGATACAGTAGAATATAAACTTGAAAGTATGTATCAGAATCTGCCCTTCAATGTGTATAACATGTTTGCTTTTATGTATAGGTTAAAATTAATGAAAAGAAATGAATGTAGTATTTTGTGTCAAGAAAAATAATGTAAATAGATAAATTTTAGACACCTTGGAGTTTTAAAACTACAAACTGCTTTGTTAATACTTAGGAATAATAGGACTTTTGTTTTCTTTTTACTTCTTCCTGTTAAAAGTAAACCAGAGAAACTTCATTAAAAATGTCTTAAATATTCTACATTAAATAATTTAGTGGTGAAGATACATGCTTTTATGAATATAAATTGTACTAGCTCAATGGCAGAAAAAGGAGCACTCTGGGCCCGCGTCCGTGTACAGCAGAGCATCCGGGAAGTTCTAAGCATCATGACTGTCCATATCTTGGGCTGCCAAACACTTTGCATGCCAGGCCACCTACACTTCATGCCTTTAAAAGATAACTCGAGATCACAGACCAAAGTGAAATAGCAACACTCAGTGGCACACTGAAGGAGCACTTCCATCATGCACCTGCTGTGTGCACAGCCCGGCCCAGCGCTCGGAGAGTCAGGGCGGCACCGGCCAGTGTCTCTTCACAGTCGGTCCACAGGCTGCTGGCAATCCTCGAGGGGGTCTGAGCCAGGGCTGCGCCTAATCAGGGCTGGCTGCAGAATACAACTAAGCCAATCAGACTGGCTATCTGTAAGTCTTGCATCAGCCTGATGGGGAGGGGCTCATGAGGGTTTCTATGATTCTGAGGAAGTCATTTATTTATCATAGATTTCTTACAGTCTTTACAAAGTTCACAACTATTCAGAGTCTTTGAGAGGGACATAAAGTTTTCCTCTCACCATGCGAAATACACGCCTTGGGTATCTAGTGGTCCAGGAAGGGGAGAGAGCTGTGCAACAGACATGCACTTAATCTACAGCTTCAGAGCAAGCCTCGCTGAGCCCAGCTTGGAGCAGCCAAATCCCAGCCAACGTGCAGACGCGAGGCAGAAAGAAACGCTTTATTGTGCACATTACAAGGTTTTCTTTTTCTTCTTCTCTCTCTTTTTTTTTTTTTCTAATGTAGCACTTTTGTGGCAACAACCAACTGACAGGTTCCTTTACTTTTCCTGGTGAATTAATTCTGGGTAGATTCTTGCTCTTCCTTCAATATGGTTTAGTATGACAGGAAGTGGTTTCCTTTCAGGGATCCTCTGACTTAACTGTGGAATGCAAGTCAAATGGATACAGCAGTTTATAGGAAGTGTTCTGTACTAGGGACTTACAGAGATGCTGCACTGATAGCATGGGGAAGGACCGGCCACAGAGAATGGAGCAGAGAACAAGAGGGTTGAGAGAGAGAGAGAGAGAGAGAGAGAGAGAGAGAGAGAGAGAGAGAGAGAGATCTGGACACCAAGAGGTAAAGAGGTCCTAGACATGCCATTGCACATGGTGACCATTATTTCCATTCTATTATTTCTGTGTCATGTTTTTGCATGCAGACATATCTTGCAATCAGCATCCACATCAACAGTGTATCACAGATAGAAATGTAATCTCACACCAGTCTTTAAAAGATGTGGAAGTACATTCTGAAGCTCTTAGAATTTGGACACCCTCATTCCAGGTGGGGAGGAATCACTTTTAGTTTGCTTATGAGAATCTCTCTCTTTCTCTTGCTCTCTCTCCTCCTTCTCTCCTCCCTCCCCTCCTTCCTTCCTTCCTTCCTTGCTTCTTTCTGAATTTTGGACAGAAGTTTCTGTAGATAGCTGAAATTAATGAATCAAAGGCCATTTTCATTGAAATCTTACAAAGTGTTACGGTTACAGAATAAGATCTTGTACCATGAGAGCAGAAATACAAAAATATTTTACACAGCAACTTCTACTACAGGTCTATCGCCATTAGTGAGTGCAATGACTCTCTTGGTGAAGATAATAGAATGTTCTTCCCAAGTCAAGAATTCTAAGGCAGGATTGCACCTCAATCTCCCTTTGTCTACAGGACCCAGTAAATATTCTTTATTTCAAGACTCAGACAGTAAATTTATTAAATACTGCCATAATGTAGTAACAATACTACCACAACCTCAAAAAAGTAATATTATTATAGAGATGAAAGGGGTAGTTTCTGTTGGTGGTTAAGGCTTATAAGAAAATCAAGTAAAAAAACATAACTCTTTTATCCCATGTTTTTATCTGATGTCTGAGTTGCATCTAATGTGATTCCAGCTGGAAACCAATCCGCTTTAGTATGCTATTAATGATAAATAATTCTAAATTCCAAATAGGGGTTGAGAAATCTCAGTGGGTAACAACCATTTAAAATTCACAATGATGTTTACTCTTGTAATGAAAATGTTCTTACCATGTATATAACACACCATGCAGACAGACATATAATTTCTCGTTTATCTTAATAATTAAATCAATTACTCTGTTAAAATTAATTGTCAGATAAAACTGACTAGAAAATAAGAAGTCATTTAGGTCCTATAGGGGATGAAAACTCATCAAAATTAATATGTGAATATATCTTCCTATTGTTATACTGCAAAAAATTGAAGGGAGAGAAGAATCCTTCCCAACTTGATTCTGGGGAAAAGTGAATGAGCCTGTCAGTTGCCTGCTGCCTCAAAAATACTGCTTTAAAAATTCCCAAATTGTGATGTGTACAATAAAGTATTTATTTCTGGCTCACCTGTCAGTTGGTGGGGTTTGGCTGACCTAGGCTAGATTCCGTAGGGTTGCCTCTAAGTTGTGATTGCTTTTTTTTTTGTTTTGTTTTGTTTTGTTTTTGTTTTTTGAGTCAGGCTCTGAGATTTAGGTTGGCCTTGAACTCACTATGTAGCCCAGGCTAGCCTCGAACTCATGGAGCTCCTACTGTCTCAGCCTCCCAAGTGCTGGAATAACTGGTGTGTGACACCACGCCTGGCGATTCACACATCACCTGTATCATATGGTGAAAGACTGGAAGGAAAATTGGAAGTATCTTTCAAGCATGTACCCACATAACATCTACTAAAATCGACTGGCCAAAGGAATTGGCATGGTTAAGTTCACAGGCTCTGGTGGCCAAGTCCTCTCCAAGGACCACGGGACCATGCCAAGAGCGAGGCTATGTAACACTTCTTAGGAGCGGAGAACTGAAACAAATGATCTCATCTGCCAACTGGATGGGACTATTTTCTGACACGTGGGGGGTATCAGGAGTGCATTATATAATTGAGGGTTTCAACTGATCTGAGTATTTCCTTTTTTAAGGTATCACACATTCTATTTATCATCCTTTCTACAGCCTGAATCTCAGAAGGGTCTCTGAGATTTTCCCAAGTTTGAGAAATAGCCCAGATTCTGGAGGATTCTTCTGCCACACCACGCCAGCTTCCGACAGTGAACCATTTGGGAGGCTCCCGAGTGCTAAATACTCAATTTAGACTGCGGAATATGGCTTCTCCTCTCATGTCACTCCTCCTCAGTCCTCGGCTGCCTCTCCTGGCCTGTCGTACGTGTGGGGAAAGCAGCACAAGGGCAAGCGGGCCGCGTTTACGTGCTTGCTTCCTGCAACGTCGGTAAGGACGAGAAGTTAAAAGGTTCCGCACACTTCCAATCAGTATTTTGCTAGATATAAGCTGCATGGGACCTCTCTCTACTCTGAACAAAGAGGGCTTCATTTTCTGAGGAAGTCAAGTGTGCTTCAAATACTGGAGGAGAATGATATCAGGGCAGCTTACACCTAAGAAATTAAGATTTTTAAAATTAATCCGACATTCTTCCATTTTCACACCCATGAGAAAGGAAGATTCATCAAAGAACAAAGGGTGAAAGTGCTTTTCTACTCAAGTCTTCCCTTGATAGAAAACGTCTCTGAGTTTTACAGTACTTAATGAAATCACACACAAGGAAAAACCTTCATTTCCTATGTTTGTGTGTACACATGAAGTGCAGACATTGTTTTCAACCAAAAAGAAATTTTACAGTGAAAATGTGATGGAATCAAAGACTCTTTGCACATTCCCAAATCCTTTGTGTCTTGGCATATCAGCTCCCCCTTCTCGGCAGCGCCCCCAGTTGGTGGAGAAACAACTTGCCCTCCTCTGAGCCCCTATTCCCGTCTTTTTCCTACACTTAAATCCACGTCTCTTTCTTTCTGTTCTTACAACGATTTTCCAGCTTGTCCGCCTTCACTCTGCTATACCACTGTGATCTCATCAAGGGCAGAAATTATGCTTAATTCAGACTCTGAAGCCCATTTAGCATCCGGCAGGATGCATGCATCTAATAAATATTTGTTACGGGATGACTTCATAAATTTTGTTGCCACTTCTCTGCCACCAACGCCCTTTGAAAACAATGGCTTTGCATCTTGTCTACAAAATCATAGTTTTAAACACTTCTAACCTAAATTTTCTAGTACATTTGTTAGAGATGACTGAAATTAGTCACATGCTACATATGCCTCTTTTCCTTTTGTTGAGATTCTCTCTGCCTAGAAATCATGGTCTCCTCAGTCCATTTTGTCAGTCGCCGCAAACTCTTAGCCATCAAAGCCCAACTTGGTGGTCATCTGCTCTCTGTGGCTGTACACTGATCTGGGTCTTTACAGCAGTCTATACATAATTAAAATAGAGAATATAGCACTAATCACAGGATGTCTTAATTATTTACTGCTATATAAATCTTTACTATACACATCTTTAAGGATTTAAAGGGCAACAACAACCACACTACTTTTGTTTGTGCCACTCACACCTACCCAAGTATGCATGGAGAACACGTGCATGGTACAGTACTGAGAGAGCAAGCTTAGCAAGTGTTGTTCATTTATTTCTTCCATCTTAGCTCAGTATGGGCCATGTTTTCATTAATATTAAAAATAATTCACAAACTGCTAATTCGATTTCAACACGTTGTGAGGCACCATCTGATAGGCTGGTAGCATGTGTGTTAGAAAGCAAGATTTGCCATCAGCGGCATCGCTCCTCAGATGGGACCTTGGAATTCCAGCAATACATCCGGGACACCCACAGCAATGCAGTGACTGCTCTGTTTTCTTTGCTTTCCTAGTGCTTAGCATAATCACGACCTATTTGCACTTTGATGCCTATAAAGGGCTGAGCCACGCAAGAAAATAGCTTGCAAATGTTTCTAAGATCACACATTTACTTTGGCTCATCTGATCACCATATCCGCTCTGAAGTTTTGATATGGGGTGGAGTAAACCTGTCATTCACTTCTACTTTATTATGACAGCTGGTACTATTTGGCAACTCTCCTGTTCAAATGAACCCCTACAAGCAATTTTTCATATTCAAAACTAAGATTATGCCCACCTTGACGCCCAAACAATTGAAAAATTTAAATTCACTCAGTGAACAAATTCATTTGTTCTAAATAAAACTGAAAGGCAAACTAAAAGTTGCCATGCTAGTTGGTGTTTTTTTAACTAAATTGAGCAGCAGTTAATGTACACTTTTAATATATTCAGTATCTTCCAGTCTTTGTCTTTTCAAATCCGTTGTGCATTAAATACAGATAATGTAGAATATTTTTATACTCTACCTGACTTGAAAGAAGAATCAATCTCATAACTCAGAAATGTTAACGGCTGGTGAAGAGACACCTGACCGATTATTTTCTTGTTAAGACGGTCCTTCATTTCAGCCTTTGTCTCTATGGATTAAGATTCATCCCGTTATTTTAGCCACCTCAAAAGTAGGGCATCAGCTAAACAAATATGAGTAAATTATAAAGACAGCCATATTTTGGTGATATAGAGAAAGCATTCCAGGGTCTAAGGTCAACTGTATATTTGGATGTCTCCACTTTTTTTTTTTCCTGTTAAATTATAGAAGAGAAACTGAACATACCAGGAACAATTTCTATAATTACACATAAATAAATCATTTATTAATATGTTATAATGTAAGTTACTCTGTGTATATATGTGTATATATATATATAATTTTTTAACCATTATCCACTGTAACAGTATGCTTTATACTTTGTCTAGATCCCTAACTGCTAACAAAACTATCTCTACTAGTGAAAAATTTAGCTATGACTTCTAGGAAACATTAAGTATCCTAAGAGCATTTATGAGCAAAACTCATTTTTTTCTATCATCCTGTTAGGATTTTCTCCCACTTTCTCTTAAACAGAAACAGATTTGAAAACTTAAAAAAAAAAAAAGGAACGATTTTCCTTTTATTTTTTTTGCTCTCTGGACCATGGTAATTAATGTCTACTCAATAGCAAGCTCAGTCATTTGTCTCCCCTGGGACAGTACTTTCAATTAAACCTTTTATTTCATCCAAGAATGCCTGCTCTCATTGACCACCGCACTTTTATCTGCGGATTTATGATAATCTAATGCACATCTCCTCACTGGGAGAATGGCCTTATGCATCCTTATTGTTCTCACACCAGAAGAGAAGTGAAAAACAAAATTAGCTCCTGCAGAAGCCAGGAAGGAAACCGTGTTTGTTTAACACGGCCAGAGGCCTCTCCCTCGCTGCCTGGTGGCCTTGACCGTCGCACTGCCCTGGCCTCTCCGTGTGCTGGCTGCCCCTGGCCGGGCTGCTTGCTTCTGATAAGAGACGCCAACTCCCTGGAGAGCCGGAGAGCGGAGAAGCAGCGCAGCCTCTGGGTTATAGTTGTGAGGGTTTCTGAAGGAAGTTACGGCATTTACATGTGATCGCTATTCTTTTCTGCGAGAAACTCTCTGGGTCAAGGAAGAACCACTGAGATGCCATCTGAGTACAAAGGTCCGACTTTTTAAAAAAGTCAGCCGCTAGTCAGTGATAGCTTTTTTGGCTTTACTTTCTTTCCAACTAGGACATACATGATTTGGTTTCTGTTTTTGAAGTGCACAAATAATAATGACACGTTATTAACTTAACCACCATGAAAAATTACCTTTTTTTAAACACTCGTATTAATTATGGAGCTGAAGACGAGGCTTAATCCAGTGCCCTTCTATCTGCATGAGACAGGGAATAAGTCACTGTTATGTGTATCCCAGACAGGAACACATTCTCCGCCTTCATCTTTGTTCAATTCCCTTGCATGCCAACATAGCACATAAAATTATCAAGTTAATAATTGCATTAATATTTATTTATATAATTTATTTACAACTTGTCTAGTACCAAAGAGGAACTGAGGTGGTTTGCATTAATAATGACACTGAAAATAATCTGCCAAGTTTTCAACAATTCACTAGTGTTGACATAGTCATATTTTTCTAATAGAAGCCAGAATCCAGAGAGTTTTTCTGCACTAAAGATGGCCCAAACATTAATGAATAATATTTGTAATTCATTCACTTTTCTTTATGTAGAATGGAAATAAGCTTTAAATAAATGATGACTGTGGGTACAGACAAGGCAATTTCTAGTTAGAAAACAGGTTGTATGCCGTAAGTTTATAAATGTGGTCTTCACAACTTGAATGGTTTTTTAATTTTTCCCTCAGAAGAATTACTGGTAAATTTTGTCTAGATTTCAGTTTGGCCTACAGGGTTTGTCTACTCCATGGTCTCTCACAAACATACCAGTGAGTAGGAATCTACGTTCTATTTGATGGCTGTATTTGGTAGCGTTTAATGCGGAAATATACCTTAATTCCAACTGAGGAAGAAGGAATAGATTTCCTTCTGACCTGTATGTGGGAACCAAGTCCCTTATGGCACCCACAGCAGGGTGGCATCAGGAGGGACTGGAGAAAGATGCCATGTGCACCTACACCTATGACAGTAATGCTGGCATGGCAGGGGTCAAAGATGTGGCCATGAGAAAGGTCGCTGTTGGTGATTTTTTGGCTCTCCATTTATGTGGGGGACAGGCCTCTTTGGATCAGGTGTGGCCCAGGCATTCTGAACTGCAGGAAGAAATCACACTCAGGGGAGGATGCCAGCTGCCCATCCATATATACAGATCATTCGTAATTTAATCACTATTTGCCCCGAGTGTCATGCCAAGAGTCGAGGCACAGAAATTCAAAGGGTGAGATTCAGAAAGAAGAGGGGACCATTTAGCTCAACTCTCCTCCTTTTATAAAGAAATTCTTCCCTCCATTTACCGTCATATTACTTTTATTTGACAATTTAATTTTAGTACTTATTATAAGTTTATGAGTACACAATTCAACTCTTCTTCCTCAACTCCAATTCATATTTTGAGTGTGAGGAAGAATAAGTCTTTGCATGGAGTGAGACAAGAAAGAGAAATATGTCCCTCTAGAATGGTATCTGGCACGGGGGAGGGGTTTATATTTATCAAGAGTGGCATGGTTAAAAATGTGGCTAAATAAATAAGTTGTATCTCTAGCAACATATTTCCATAAAGAAAGCACCCACTACATACTTCGTGAATGGAATTAAGATAAAACCCAAGAAGTTTAATGACCATTCCAAACTTGAGCACATAGTGACAACTCTGGGCCAGACCCCCGAATCTCCTGCTCCATCCCGTACTCACTATAGTATAGAAAAGTGTGCTCTCCATCTTTCCTGGTCTAATGTGAGATGCGGTAACAGTGTCTGTCCCAGTGAGTTATGTCTTCCTGAAAGGTAACTCTGATGTTATTGCTATCCAAGTAGGGAATCTCGTCCCCACTGCTGGATCTTGAGTGGTGCTGTCATTTTCTTTGACCAAGAGAGTAAGACTCAAGTGACACTATGTACCTTCCAGGCTAGGGTTCAGGTGCTTCTGCATCTGCAGCCTGGACAAGAGGCAGGCCATCCTGGGCCTTCTGGCCCGACAGGCGTGTCAGTTGCATGCAACTTCCTGACAAAGTCCAAACCAACCCGCAGAGGAGCCATTTACAAACCCACAATGCCACGAGAAATATAAATCATTATTTATGGTTTGTTACACATCAATACATAACTCAGGGAACTTATAGAAAAGGCAACGTTTAGATCTTCCATTCACACTTGATGGATTTTCTCTGTAATCTTTAAAAGATGTCTGATTTCAGGCTTGGAAGTTTTGCTAATCAGCTAGTCCAGGTATCCATTAATATTGTCACTATAACCAAAATATACCTTTCTACTTTTCTCCTTGTTCTTTCTCAGTTTCTCTCCCATCTTGGGCTCATGCTTTGCTGTATCCCTGGAAGTTTTTTCCTTTTGTTCTTCAAGTCTATGAAGAGTCCAACCAGTTCTAGCTCATAAATGCCATCTTCAAAGATTATTTTGACTTTCCTTTAAAGACCTTTAAAGAACTTTGATTTCCTCCTTTTTATGAGGTCTAGTTCACCATTAATCTCTCAGATTCTTCCTTAAATTTGTGCAATGATCTTTCTGTCCAGTAACTAGCCCCACTTATGACAGGCACCACGCTGCACCCTTCCATTGCTTCTGTGACAGCTCTCAGCAGCGTCTGAGCTCCTAGACTTCAAAGATCACGTTTTAGTACACTTTAGAATACCCAATATGCGCGGCACTGAATGTAGTAGAAGGAATATTTAATCACGAAACTAAGAAAAACAGGTGTCTAGTAAACATTTATTGAACAATTGAGTTCCATTATGTTCAATGTGGACTCAGAAAGAAAAGACAATGGAAGTCCCAAACGCAATTCTGCTGAAGACCGACTTCCCTTTGAGTGTCACGGAAGAGAAATATTTGGTTTCAGGGAGGTAGAGTGAAAGTGCATTAAGAATAGGATGTTTTGGTTGGGTGTTTTTGAGTTTGTTCATTTTTAATTAGTTTGCTTTTTATTTTGTTCATTTGTATTTGTTTTCTTCCTCTGCTGGAAATCAAAGATTAAATGTCTGAGAGCTGGGGAAGGAGTGAGGGCAGAGGGTGGGCCTTCAGGTCAAGCTGGAAATCTGTAGCTCAGCTGAGGGTAGCGAAGGCCTAGTTCTGTGAGCCAGGAGCCATGGAATTCAGTGCTCAGGGGATGAATGAATGACTGGAAAGGGGAGCGCCACTGTTCCTGGAGCCGATGCCCTTCTCCACCATATCACCATGATTTTCATCTCATCCCCACCTGGCGAATTCATGGAATTTAATGTAACATATTGCTGCCTCCATTTTCATTACCATTTGGCATTGTAAGACAGGAGAAATGAATATATTCTGTATTTGAGAGACAACATACAGATTATTATTTGCTTCCAGAAAGGCAGGATGAGAGGTCAAAAGAAAAATGAGGAAAGAAAAGGACAGAGGAAGAGAAAATGAGAGAAAGGAAACATCAGAAAATTGAAATAACATTTCCAGCTGGTACAAAATCCTTCCTAGGGTCCTAAGCCTTTAAGAAATGCAAAGAATTAATTACGGAAAGACTAGGTGATAAAGGCCTTCATATAACTCAATAAGTGTCCAGGAAGCATAATTGAACTCGTTTAGAATTGAATATCCTGCCATCCAGAGCAGATTTAAAGAAGGGTGAACTTAAAGAGACATAACGATACTTAATGTCCTTTTGTCTTTTTAACATTTGTGATAAAACATTGTAAAGAGAGAGCTGAGAACACAGTGGGGCTTCATTTAGGCAGCAACACGAATTGTACAGTCTATGAATCGCACTTCAGCATCTTAATTTGAATAATTATATATGGTAAAGAATGCATCTTAACCCCTGCAATGTTTTATCGCATCTGACAAGGTCAGAGAAAGGGCACCTATCTACTGGTGCATTATGTGTCATGTGCTCTGCACACTCATTAAAAATAATGAGAGCTTATTTAAAAGGCATTGCCCACAGAATCTTTGGGGACGGGGCACGGGAAGAGGCAAGAGGCAGCAAATTGTTGCTTGAGTGTCTAGCTCTGTTTCACCAGGCCTTAGGAAAACAACAACAACAACAAAAACCCCACAGTGATCCTAAGTTGCTATTCTTCAGCGATAGAGATCACATATTTTCTTGGAAAAACAGGCAGATGACACATGCCCAGATCTCTAAGTATACTCTCAACGTTCAATGGACTGGAGTGGCACTTTCACGTATGTGCTATTTACTTTGGAGCAGCTGGAAAGTCACCCACAATCAATTAAGATGATACTTTTTCCCTTAATCTTTAAATATCCTTTACAAAATGAACGCACTTCCTTATTTTACGTGAAAGGTACCTTAACAAACGTACTGATCACAGGCGCGGAGAAGATTAAGCAAATGAAGGTCATCCCCAGAGTTCTATAAGCAAGTTCTTACCCAGCTGCTCTCCACCAACAGCTGGCGTAAATGACTGTCAACATGTGGCTAGCTGGAGCATAAGGGAGATACAGTCAGTGGTTGGTCCCATTATGATTTTTTCTGAGCTTTTAAAATATGGATATTCAGAAAAATCATTTTTTCTCAGCTCCAGAAGCCCAGTCATGGTCACAGTGACCACTACTTGGACGTACGTCTTGCACTGTGAAAGTAGTGCCTGGTCTCAGGGCTCTTCCCTGTTAACTTTGTAAGAGAATGTGATTAGGTCCCAGGACTCTGCAATGTCATGACGGCTTCTTTACACTCCTATAGCACACAACGCTCCTCCTTGCACGACTTCTCAATCTCCCACAAAACTAGTCTTGTGATAAAAGCCATCAAGTATTTACACTCTGACATCTGGAAACCGTAAGACCTGGCCAAATGACTAGAACTTCCGCCCTCTGTTTAATAATGCGGAACCACAGCATTTATCATCAGCTGTTTCACCAAGGCTAGATACTGCTGACAAGAGTTCAGTAAAATTCTTTCAGGTATAAGTATTTCCAAGAGAGTAGCAAATGACTATTAATCCCTCAGCCTTGTGGGTTATTGAACGCACACAAAAAGCTGGCAAAGATTAAGGACCTTGTCTCTCACCCCGCCACACAAGTCAGCGAAGGCACTGTATTTATCTTGGCAAAGTCAGAGACTTGCTTCGGTAATATTTCTGATTTTGACAATGTTGACTTTCATAAGGAGCAAGGTCTCATTTTCGTCTTTAAAATGAGATAAATAGAAACTTGAGCATAGTTATTTTGTGATAGTAAATAAGGATCACTTCTCTAGGCACTCTGAGATCTGTGAGGTGTTTCACCTCAGCAGAATGACGGATGGTGGAAGATGATCCCTGCAGGGGTCCACAGAACACGACTTCCACTCCAGCATCCAGGGGGGTGATGAAGGAAAAGGGGCAGGGAAACAGGAAAACCACAAACAGATACCAAGAACTCAATCTCCAGGCCTCCCAGAAGCACCTTCCTTTGCTATGTGTCTACTTCTCCAAGTCACAAGGTGGTGCGTAACAAATTTTGAACACACTCAAATTGAGTGTGGAAATTTTAACACACAATCAAGTTGGGCCTAAGTACAACTGAGTTTGCCTAAATGAATCAGGTGTAATTGAGTTGGGTAACTGGATTGTACTCAGCACTGGCCTATTGCCAAAATGCAGAGCACATAGCCAAAAAGGCACGACTCAATTGGTCTTGAAATTTTCACAGAGTATTTTTCACAGAACATGAAATTGTTCACAGAATAGAGAAACAGGGTTGGGAATCTGATGATCAAAGCTAGTCAGTTACAGCCACTGAGTAATCCTATAGACATTATGTTCTCTAGAACAGAACCATGTTCCAGTGCTCCTCCAACATGAGTAGGGTCAAAATCAACTGGAGGGTTTGCTGAGCTCACATCTGAGCACGGCCTCCAGAGCTGCTGATGAAGCGGGCAGGAGGGAGCCTGGAACTTGCCCACCATTCAGGTCCCCAGGGATGCGGGGACTGCCCATGTGAGCTGTCGCGTCGAGAAGCATTGTCCTAACAAAGTATAGGAGGTAAAATCAAGGCATTTAAAATACTTTAAAATATTGCAACAGTTTAAGATACCTCTAATAGTTCTTTCTTTTTTATGACTTATTTTTGAGACAAGGTCTCACTACATGGTTCAGGCTGGCCTTGAACTCACTTGCTATGTAGTCCAGGCCGACCTCAAACTCATAGCGGTCCTCCTACCTCAGCCTCTCAAGTGCACCATCACGCCCAGCTAAAATACCTCTAATATTTATAAATAAAAGGAAATGCTACTTTGATGCAGTTGTGCCTTTACAAGTAAACCTTACAGCTACAGTGTACAAATCTTCACAATTTAAGCCACCTAAACTGTCACTTACATTCAAAATAATGACCTTCACTGGCACTGTCTCATGTAGCTCATCAGGGTTTAGATCTAAAATGTCCCCCAGAAGTCTCACGTGTTCAGGGCAGGACCTTTCTAAAGGTGACCTGATCATGCAGCGCTATAACCACCAGGGAATTAATTCGTTGACGAGGTCACAGTCGAAAGTGCTGTTAGGAAGGGGCGGGTTGGAGGAGAAAGGTACTTTCGTGGAGTATCTCTAGCACTTCTTGCTCTATCTGCTTCTAGCCACCGCAAGGTGAACAGCTGTTCTCCGCCACACCTCTGCCATGATGCTTCTGCCCGGGAGCCAGCTGACTATGAACTGGAATATCTGAAACCGTGAGCCAAAAGGAAACCTGTCCTCCTTTACATTTTGGGTGTCATGCATTTTGTCTCAGTGATGGGAAAGATGAATAAGACAGCTGTAATTAGAGACCGCTGCTGCTCAGAAATCTGGGGAAATCCCTGCATAGTTTTCGGATTTGGTCTAAAATAATTATAGAGGATAGGTAGGACATTGAATGGGGAGCAGGTATGTCACTGGCTTTAGTAATGTGTAACTTTAATTCATCCTGATAGCAAGTATTTACTGAGCATATACTGTACCCCAGGCACAGGAAATAACAACAGAAATGAGTATTACTTGGCACTCACCAATTGTTAGCAGCTATGATCAATTAAGTCTTATAGCAGTCCCACAAGGGACAGTGTGAGTTTTTATCTTCATTTGACAAATAAGGAAATACTGCAGAGGCGCCGGACAGACATGTGACATTGCAAAGCAGGAGTTCACGTCCAGGCCACGAGACTTCCACATGTTGAGCCTTAATTGTTATTCTCTCTAGTTCTTCAGGTCTGATGCAGCAATACTGACATGGTGGGATTCAGAGACCTGGTAAAGGGAGGTCTTCAGAAAGGATGGAAAACTAAATGGGGCTCCACAAACCACACCTGGGGGCTTAAGGAAGCTCTGCCCACAGGAAAGGCCTGCAGGTAGGTACGTTAAGGATTTGTCAGGTGAAAGAGCAGGAAAAGGAAGTTCTAGGTAGAGGTGAGGTTCACTGCACATGTTTGGGGAGGATGGGGCATTTGTAACATTTAGGTAAAAAGAGCTTGACATGGCTAGACAGTAGGGAAAAGCGGCGAAGTTCATAGACTTTAGAACAGCTTGGGATCCGTGAAAGGAATAAAACTATAGGATGTAAATAATTGCTTGGTCTTCCAAACCAGCCTGTACTTGTCTTAATGCTGCCACTAGATGTCCAAAAGTAAAACTTTGAAATTATTGAGAGATATATATGTACGTACGTACAGGACTAGACTCTTAGGTGAACAACACTAACACAATTCCCTGGTTAGGGATGAGGCATGGACGCTTGGGGAGAGACCTTCATCAAAGCCATTCGGTCAGTAAGCACAGAGTCAAGACCCAACCCAGGTTGGTCTGGTGCCAGGGTGTCAGCTGCTCACCGCCACTGCTTAGTGACAACAGTGAGCTCCAAGCAGGTTTCCCACTTCTTTGCCCCTTCAACTTTATTTCTTATAACATTTCTTTTCATGTTAGCCTGTTGCTCAGCACTCTGTCCATTTGGGCTGCCCTCCAGCTCCACAATTTATTTTGTACTTTTCAGTCTTTGAGTAATTGAAGATGGTATTTCCTTCCCACCTCTAGTTCTGAGTTTTTAGATCCCATCCAACTATTAAAGCCCTTTTCAAATGCTATCATATTCATCAAGGCTTTCTAGGGCTCTAACACATGGGGAATGCCCATAATGTTATAATTGCATAATCTGATCCATTCATCACTCATTCTTATAGTCTAGAACAGTGGGGAACCTACGGCACGCGTGCCACAGTGAGCTGTTTGTATTATTGAAAGCTCTAAAACGTTTGCCAACTGGTCTAGAAACTCCTTGAGGACAGGTACATATCTTATTCGGCCCTGGAATTCATGTGGCGAGCCCTGACCAAGATTCAGTACATACTAGTAGGGAAAATGCAATAAAGAAGAAATGGAAATCATTGTAGGAAAAAGCTGAAATGGAAGCTGTATTATAGGAAGGACACCAATTTAGGTCACTAGGACTATGTTACTTAACTGAATCCACAAAACAGAAAGCCGTTTTGGTTTTCTGCATCATTATTTAAATTGCAAACCATAACTCTTGCACTTTGGGTAGGTAGAAAAGTCATTCTGAAATTATCCTTCAATTTCTGCTACTTAGCGACAAATAGCCACTATAATATTCATTCTTCCTTAAGTATCTTGGTTAATTAAGCATGGAATCATTTGGATCAAATAGCCAAAGGGAATAAAATAATATATCAGTTAAATGAGGTTTATCTAAGATTTCAAACCAAAATTCTTCTATGATTTATGATGTTAAATAATTTGACATTTGAAGGTGCAGAGTTTTTCCCTTAATAGGAGAATGTGAATCATAAGGAGTGGGAATGGCATCTCATTTGCTGAGGTGGTTATCAGAGCAGGAAAATTTGGTCCTGTTGGAACACTAAGCTCAGCAACCACTAAGGGAGTCTCCACACACGTGAGCATCATTTTTTCTCAGCAAAAGCAATCTGATAAGCGAAGCTCAAATCCGGATGACAAACATGGCTCACTTTTGGTTCTCAATCGTGCCAAGCAGGAGAAACTTGCTTGCTTGAAATATAGCTAATCCCACTTACAGAGGCCAGGATTTAATAGCAGGCAAACGTGGCAGGTAGAAATTATAAATAGATTTGAAATTTTCTCAGCTCGATTTACCCTACGGGGGTTGCTGTGATCTTCAGGATAATTTAAAGATAAGGCAGCAGGTCAGTAAATGAAGTATTAAAGAGATTAACGAAGAAGTGGCAGAATTTTTCTTTCTCCTTAATAAATGAAGAACATGTACACATACATGCTTAAGTGCATACAAGGCAAATAGCTCAGTACCTCTTCTTAAAAAAGAATTGAGATGTGAAACTAATAGAAAACCTGCAGTGTTTTGGGATCTTGCCTATATGAGAAGATGGTCATACCGACTCTTTGCATAAGAAAATATAAATCTAAAGTATCAGTGATAAAAAACAACTCGTGGGTCACATCGCTCACCAGCCAGACCCAATGAACCAGCAATTAAGTAGCACAGTTTCCTCTTCAAGTGGAGAGGCATGCACAGCAATCTCACCTCCTGATTCTGTTACCAACACCAATCTCAAAACACCCCTGCAGAAAAGTTCCTTCTGCCACACCTCTTTAATACATTCTCACTCCAGCAAGGGTGAGGACATCAAAGGGTTTTCCGGGCTGGGATTCTGGAAAGATTACCCTTGAAGCACAGCTTTCCAGGGTAGATACTAGAAACAGCTAAATTGTTGTGGGTTTGTGGCCTAAATTCCTCTCCTTTTCTTTTCAACCCAGCCTGACATGGAGAGAAAGAGCTTTGGTTAAATGGGCTGCTAATCTTGGGCCTGCTCAGGAGCGAGAGCTGAGACCAGCGAACAGGCGTTCAGCACAGTTCTCTCAGGCTGCGGTCAGGAGAAATGACCAGGAAATGGATGTGAAGGCCTCTAGAATGACAAAGGGTCACTTCCGAGAGGTGATCCTATTTTGGGACTTCCTGGCTTACTGCAGACCACATTCTCCGCTGACTGTAAGCATCGGCTTTCCAGGACACTAATGATAACAAGGCGACAAGGGAGATGAAGCTGTCAGAAAATAGGCAGAACAATGCAGCTAAGCAGGTACAGAGGTCATGAAAGAGTAAGGCCTTAAAAAGAGGGAAAGGACAGTTTCTCAGGGTAGGAAAACTATAAACACAGTTTATTTTCTTTAAAGGAGATAGAACAAGACAAAAGCAGGAAGAGCTGTTCTTCCTTTGGCCTGCCAGATTTTCGTGGCAAGTCGAGCCTGCGGGTCGGTCACGATAAGGGCGAAGAGAGGAAAGCGATACCACTTTCCAATTTTTGAAAGGAAAACACAAAGACGTACCCTGTACACACTGTTCTTCACTTGGCTCTTTCGACGCGTGCAGTGCATGCCGCCCCGGGAAGTAATCCCACACAAGCAGTCCTGTGCATGCACACACGGCCCGTCTTTAAACTTCCCGGACGCTTCTTGTTCTTAGCCCACAAGGCAGGCGTTTGGGCTTTAAAAACTTCCTTTTGCCTCCAAAACAAAGATGATTCAGGAGTCACATGAGTTAGGTTCTCATAAGCCTCAAAGACTCTTTCTTTGGTGTGATTACAAAGTATCTCTTGCATTTGTATAGTGGACAGCCAAATATTTTTGAGTCTAGATACTTGCCAAAAAAGTGCTGAGTGTTTGAATACTAACCATGTGTCCTCTGTATTTTGTATAAAACTACAAAATACAAATAATTCATTTATATTCACTACCACATAATTGCACAATTAATTTAATATGCTCCCTGGTGGGCTTATCCTCTGACGTCATTTCTGATAGAAATCAGGGATGGGAATCAAATTTCACTAAATCCTATTAAATAGGAGTGAAATGATACCCAGAAAGTGCCTCCCTTACAAAAACCACAAGTGGTTGGTTATAAAACTCTTGTTTGTAATTCATTATTTTTGATCTCAGTGTACATTTTAAAACAGTAAAAAAGAATAATTGTTTAAAAAATAGTGGTTTGTCTCAGGCAAGCCTGAATAAATCTATTTACCTCATCACACACCTAAAGGATGGTGTGGTCTTTAGCAATATAATACATTACAAGAAGTGTATTATGGTAATACACTAGAAGAAACAACTAGAGGCAATGAGATTGAGAACTTGCAATTGCCCAGATACGGTGCTAAGAGCTTTGCATGCATTATCTCTAGTAAACCTCACAATAAACTTATGATACAGAGTAGAAAGCGAGCCACAGAATGATTTGGTGACCCGCTTCACAATCACACAGCCAAATAGCCTTCTGGCAGTTAAGTAAGTCCAGAGAGGATGTTAAGTGTTAGGACACCTGGCCTCTGGCTTCAGCTCACTGAGGGGAACTCGGCAAGTCAGTCGACTACGCTGGACCTCTGTTTTCTCATCTGCGAAATGAGAGTTGGACTTACCAGTTTGTACTACTCCTTTTGGTTTGGAAGTTCTATTATTCCCTTCGCTAATTTCCAGATGGTGATAAATGTATTCCAGGTTACAAACTGGGATCATGTCAATGCCTCTTCCCCCTTTAGATGGGGGAGGGAAAGGGGAAAACTAGAAAAACGTTGTGGAGTTAGGAACTTTAGAGAATATAGGGCAGAAGAGTGTGGGGAGCTACCAGAGGGGAGCAGGAGGCTTGTGAGGATTAAGTGCCGCATTAGAGCTCAGTCATTCGGTTCCCTTGTGCGCGTGCGCGAGGCCTGGCTAGAAAACTCTTCAATGCAAGATTCTGTTCCTTCTGGGCCCACAGTTCAGATGCATGCACAGCCCAAACTTCTTCCCTTTTCCTCTATCTCAGAAATGAGCACACAGTCCCCATGAAGTTTCCTGAGTTTTTATCTTTAGCAACCAAAAGACTGAACAAGAAGTGAAAGGGCCTCCTGTCATATGTACATGGTGTCCCTGTTTCTGTTTTTCACTTGATCCTTGTCGAGCAAGCCCCAGGTCTGTGGATAAGCAAAGGACCAAGAGAACAACATCTGTATTCAGAGGGGTGTGAAACTGAAGTTTCTCTAGCATTTCTCTTTGGGAAGAGTAAGAGCATCAGAGAGGAGAGGAGACCGCAGTTCAGGATTCTGCCTTCTAGGATGGTTGGGTCCATAGGAGCCGAGCGGAGGAGAGAAGGTGAGGCTCACCGACCTTATGGCTTGGGTCACAACTTCTTCTTCCCTTCTCCATTTCACTTCAGATCTCCCTGGAACATTTAATAGGGTGAGAGGGAAAACGGACAAAATGATGGGAAAGACAAAGAAGGATAGAATAGAAATTCCACGTCAATGTATGCAAAGGGAAGCAGGTTTGGGGGCCAAAGTAAGAGGATTCACACATAAAAGAGGTGACTTGTGTAAGCACAACTGAAACAGAGGACTGCGAGGTATCTCGGAGGCTGTTCAGTCTTATCTAACTTTCCTCATGGGAAAATCATTCTATCATGCCATTGGCAGAAGGCGCGGCAGGCTACATCTGCATGCTCTAAGAGCCTATTCTCTTCTTTAACAGGTATGATAGTTGGAAAGTTCTTATAACATTATCCTCTCCAAGACATTTGCTTTGGGACAATCTCAATGAGGGCAGGAAACGAGTCCTAATGACTTTTGCATCCCTAGACATCTCCAAGAAGTACCAAGCAGATACTCGGTAAATCGCTGGATTAATGCATGAGTAGATTAATGTATAGAAACTGTCCAAAGATTAAGCCTCCTTTGTAATCAGTATAATACTTTACATATTTGCCAACAATGACTAGAACTCTGAAACTTTCTCTTCTTCAGGCTAAATACCCTGAAATCTCCCAAGCAAACCTCTTTATTCTGGTGACCTAACTGTATATTAAAATCCTTCATAATTCCGAACATTTCAGATCGATCTCCTTCTAATTAAATACTTTTAAGTTTTCACTGTAATTTGATCACACTGCATGTATTTTACACCCTACTTTGTCACACAGCATTATACCATGGGTGTTTTCTCATGTTATTAACAATTTCTCACTGAGACCATTTCAAGTGCTTGCTATGTTTCATTGGCGAAATATCTAGTTATTTAGCTAGCCGCTAGCTTATGGACATATAACATCAAATACGTCATTACAGTAGATTGGGCTCTGGGAAAAAAATTCAATGTATGTGATTCTTTTCATCTCTCTTGATCACCAATTTAGGATGGGTTACTAAAAGTATAGTTACCTGCTCGAAGAGTTGGCATTTTTTAAAAGGAAATTTAGAAAAGTACTTTTATGTGAACACATCCTGGCTTTATTATGGTATTTTAAAGTGCATTAGTACACGTTTTGAGGCCCTCTCAGTTGTAAGTTCTAATACAGCAAGTATTGATGGGACAGCACAGAAATAAGAGCTCTTTGGAGTCCTTAACAATTATGACAGTATAAGGGCTTCCAGGTCCGAAGGATTGAGAACTGTGGGGGACCCTCATCCTTCCTCAGTCCCCACTTCTATTCAGGAAGGAGACAGTATCGATAGGACAGTGATCACATCTCCTCTGCTGGAAGAGTGCGTGTTTTTATATGATTTGGAATTCTCTTCCTCAAGGTCCCTCCCCAGCCCTCAAGAACAGGGTGAATTCCAAGAAGAGTGTTGCCATTCCATTCCACACGTCCCCTTCCTAAGTTTTATCTCTGCTCTGGATATCTGTTACATTTTATTTACATGCCTTCATTCATTCATTCATTCATGCATGCATTCATTCATTCATTCGTTATTTGCTATCTAAAAATATCTTTCTTCCCCTCCTTTTAAATTTTATTTTAGTGGCACATTTTAGATATACGATACTGATAGCATTCATCATTCCTGTACATGATATATCTTGCTGCTTCATTTTTTTCTCATTCTCCTCCCCTCCTTTCGGCCCCTCTTCTCCTCCTTATTTCTGAAAGCTTTGTTGCCATTTATTCCTTCTACTTTTATTTCCTTTTTGACCCTTTCAAGGAGCCCATCAACTATTTTGCTGCCTAGGTTTTCTACAGGACCTAACATACACTTGATATATATTTTACTGAATTGGGTGAACACTGTTCAGTATTTAGTATAGCAATGTGTTTGAATTCATGCCCCAATGCGTATGTTTCCATACCCTCAACTCATGGCATTAAAGCCCCGAGAGCACGATATCACAAATGGGATAAACGCCCAGAGTGTGCCGGACCCCGCCCTGAGCCATCAGCGAGACTGCGCTCCAGGCCTTACCAGCTCTCGGGGCAGAAAACTCTCTTCCTGGCGGGCGATGACCAGCGACGCGGTCTCGCCCTGCTTGGTGCTCCTCAGCATGGCCACGAGCTCTTCCTGCGTCCGCCCCGTGATGTCACTGCCATTTACCTAGTGAACGAAACCACGTGAACAGCTGGAGTCAACCACTTGCTATCTCCTCTTATCCCAGGTGCTTATTCAAACCACACAATGGGTTCCCGTGACCAAGAGTGACCAAGGACACTCCGTGAAGATGAACACGAAACACACAACCCAAACCCAAATACGTTTCCCATAATACATCAACCCTCTTGATTATCATCCCGTACAAACTCTAACAGTCAGTGAGTAGTACCAGCATTTTTCCTAAGACAGCATATTCTCGTGAGGGGAAAATCAAACTGGCAGATACCAAGATTGATTTGTCAAATAGGAAGTGGACTTCAAATGCTTACTTGGCACCATTTTCTGCCCAATGCAACAAGCAGAAGTAAACTATTATTATATGGCAAATTCCTCTGAAAATATGTGTATTTTAATATAATTCTAAAGTTTCCTGCATGTCTAGGAAACAATAGCTAGCAGATCATTGTAGCTTTCTGGAAATTCTAATTTGAAGCTACATTTGTCATTTGGTACATCTTGCTTCTGGATCTAGAACTACAGAGAAAAACTGTAATGCTACTTTTAATGCAAGAAGAGAATGAAGCACATAAGCCAGCATCAATGAAGATGATTTAAAAGGTAAATTGCTAATATATAAACACCAAGATGATGCTACTAAACAGAAATACACGGAAAAAGAGCAACCGTCTTGTTGTGGGTATTGCAAATACTTGTCTATGTGAAACCCCTTATAGAATAACTATTTCCAATAACTATAACTAGCTGAGCACAGGTGACACTGGTTTGAACAAGGCATAGAAAAACCTGCGACACACAGGCCCATCTTCAACAACGAAAAGACTATTAGAATGGCTTGGTTGTGACTTTGAAATTCTTAGCCCTAAATGAATTTATAGTGAACTTCAAGATTCAATCCAAATTCGCCAGGGGCTCAAAAAAAAAGGTGAAAGTAAAAAGAGAAGATAGAGAAAAGTTTTCATTATTATCTGGCCCTGTGTTACTGACCTCAGTGGGGCTTATAAAGTTAGGCTGCTCATTAACTCATTTTATAATTAAAGTCTTTATCTTGTCTACAAGTAATAATTCGCAATATATATTGTATTCAAAATAAAATGTTAATATACGGTCAGTCCTCCAAATCCATGGGCTTGATATCTATGGATTCAAACGACCTCAGAGAGCAATAGAAAACAAATACACCTGTACTGAACATGAACAGATTTCTTTCTTGTAATTATTCTCTCAACAACACAGTAAGACAACTACTTACATACCATTTACTTTGTATGAGGTATTATGAATAATCTAGTGATGACTTCAAGTACACAAGAAGATGTGTCTAGGTTATACGCCAGTACTACAAAGGACTTCAGCGTCTGCAGATTTTAGGATTGTCCAGGGCCTCAGGGACACTGCCTGACAACTGTATATGTTCATATATTTATTTGTTTCCCAAGAAATCTTTTATTGAACACATGAATTTCAATTCTTACCTCTAAAATTCTGTCCCCTGATTGTAGGCGGCCATCTCTTATTGCTGCTCCCTTTGGTAAAATGTTTTTTACAAAAATTGGACCTGGACCATGGCTGGAAGAGTCTCTGGTAACCACAGTGAAACCAAGTCCTTCAGGACCTAGTGTATAAGACCAGAAAATTCATAGTCACCTTCAGCATGCAGGATGTTCACTATTATGGTAAAAGTGTAGAATAAGTAAAAATATTTACATTGCATATTTTAAGTATGCTTCCGCTGTTTTGATTTCAAATAAAAACTATACTTCCTGTCAGACCAAAGTTGTAGCAAACTGAATTTAGGGCCAAATATACATGCATAACATTTTCATTCGTTCAGGTTCTAAAAGTTCTGGACAAGTTATCCACACATCCAGGAGACTGATTCTCCGTAAACTCTAACCTGCCTCCATACACTCCAGAGAAACACAGGGCCGTCTGGTCAGTCTCTTGATCAGCTGGCCACCGTGAGGCTCGCCCCTCTGCCTGTGTCCCGATGCCTCAACTGCCGTACCTGTTGTCCTGTCACGGCAGAACCTTGCTGCTTCTGTTCTGTTGCCTTGCAGATCCGGTTTCTCCTTTCCAGCGTATTTTTCACTCTGTCTAAAGGTATGCTCCGATTTCTACCCCAAAGAAACTTTACTTCAATCTCACTGCTTCAAGCTTTCCTCACTGAGGACATACTGCTGTGGTTTGGATAAGCGCCCCCGCAGGCCAGTGTGTGGCAGGCTTGGTCCCAGTCTGGGGCACTCCTGGCAGGCGAAGGAGTTTGTAGGAGGTGGGGCCTAGTGCAAGGATGTGAGGTCAATACAGGCACGCCCTAGAAGAGGATACTGGGACCCTGGCCCTGCCCCTTCCTCTTTCTTTGCTTCCCAGTTGCCACAGGGAAAGATGCTTGCTCTGCCTCACATTCCTGCCATGATAAACCACCTCACCACAGGCCCCAAATCCACCAGCTGACAACCGTGGACTCCATGCTCGTGAGCTAACATACACTCTCCTCTTTTCAAATCAATTATTTCAAGCACCCTGTTGACTAAACACACCTACCCACAATCGTACCCCAGTAATTTTTCCTATCCTTTATCTTTTCTTCTTATCTAGCTTTGGCACCTCCCACCAATCATTTTTTGAAATTAATTCTATGTTTTAATGTCTTTATTTTCTGATTATTTTTCTACCTGTCTGATCTTTCTCGTTTGTCACTAACTCACACTACTGTGTTCCCTGCACATCTCTATTGGACCAGTTTGTCCACTAGACTTCTTACCTCGGTCTGCCTTGGCTCTGAAATCATCTCCTTGTGGAATACGCTAGATCTCTTTGCTTTTAATCTCTCTTTCTAATGTCAGTTTGTAGATATGACCATCAGTATTTCAAAAGTCATCATGTACCTCTTTTCCAATCCAGATCCTGGCCTTTTTAAATACCCGTGTCTACTTAAAATTCTAATTTCTATCAATGGCATCTCCATTATGCAAATTTCCCTGGCTGAAAACCTCAGCAATGCTGTAATTATAATTTCTCTTTCTTCCTTCCTACGGCCATTCATCTATTAAGGCATCATATTATATTTTCTCATTTAGACAGAGGCAATGCACTATTTACTCTTTGTTGGTCTCTTCTCTTCAGTGTATCTTTTTGTTTACAGATCAATCTTCTCAAAGTAAAGCTGTGATGTCATATTCTTTATTTTTTCATGCAAGACTTTCTGGTAGATTTTTAAAGTGATTCTGTGACTGATTCATGTTTCTGACATCAAAGCACTCAGCTTTGTTTTTCATGTACAGCCAGATTATTTGTACCAGAATACAACTAATAACAATTTTAAAAAATCCTAATTTGTAAGCACACTAGAGTGTTTCTTGCCCAATATATTGTATTCCCTGTATAGGACTCTTAAAAGTAAATGAAACTTTGATCAGATAATCTTAGGATAATTCTTTTCATCTGCATGTGGAATGGATGGAAAAGTTGAAAAAGACGAAAAGGAAAAGCGTACACATGCTTTTGAAATAAAACTAGGTATGTTTTGGGAAAATGTACTGTCAAATCAGTGAAGTTAACAACTGTATATTTGCTTTGTACACTTGATCTTAGCCAAAAGGCTGACAAATAATTATATTTGTTTTCTGAAGAGTGAACTTTTTGTCGATTAAAAAAATGTCCTAGAGAGCCGGGGGCCGTATACTGGAATCTAAAGCGTTGTCACAAAAATCACTAATTGCACTGAAAATTCGGACAACTGAATTTGAGTGCTTATTTAGTATCACGTTATAACACAATATCGCTCTGCTTCTATCAAGTTTGCAATGATTCTTTCCACTCCCCAACATGTCTTTATTGTTTTCTTGTTTCAAAGAAGCTATACTCTTCAGGAGAAAAGAAGAAGAAAGTACTACAATTTCAAGAAATTTAAGTTACCTAAGTATACGCTTAAATCCACTTTTTGATCCAATTAAATAAAGGGGGAATTAACTGAATTAGTCTTAATGCATTTCTCTTAACCAATTTCACATGTTACAATAATAGAATGCTATTAAGCATAATTTAATAATTACCTTTCTTTAGGTCAATTTTAATTTTCTTTGCATTTTTCGTGCTGCCAAAGCCCAGGAGAGGGGAGAGAGAGGGCGAGGAAGGCTTTCTTCCCAGTCTTGGTACTCTGGGACTCTTGCTTTGCCGCAGAGAGGCTGGCGGATCTAATTCAGGACTGCTTGTTCCTGGGAGGGTGACCGTCCTTAGGCCCGACTTGCCATGGACAGGAGGCGGCACCTTTGTTCTCAAAACGCCGTCACTGTTACCAAAGATGTGAAGGGGGCCAATGACTGATTTTTCGTACTGTTCACGGTTTTGCGGTGAGAGCACGTGGAGGAGCACATTTGGGGACTTCATGGCCTGGCGGAAGACATCTTGAGCCCTTGAAGAGTGAACAAACGCATAAGGACGCAGAGCTCCATGCGCAGCCGTCCAGGGAGCTGTGCGCAGGCGCTCAGCAGTATCCCCACCAGCCAATACTAGTTACTACCACTCACTACCGGCTCACTAAGCGCCCGCGCTGGGCTACACACGGATGATGGCCGCGCGGGACTCTCATCTCGCTTCTTAACCACCCAAGATAAATGAAAGTAGCTTTCATTTTGCAAATTCGACTTGGGACTCAGAGAGATTAAATAATTTATCCAAAGGGCCACAGCTTTTAAATCTGAAAATCTAACCAGAACTAATTACCAAAGAATATATAAAAAGCAAAATTTAATTTTAAATGGAAAAATTATTTGATAATTTTGATCAGAATATTAACAGGTTATTTTTGCTTACTGTGAATCAGTTTCCACTCCTTGCTAATTCTACACTGAATTGTTATAGCCCCCGGTTTCTACTTCTCTAAAATAGGGATGATGCTTGCTTTAAGTCCTTATTAGAAAAAAAACCACGTGAGACATAATAACAATTATTAATAATTACTACAATCTTATCTGTCATTATTTTGACAAAATAGATTCACTTAAGGCTTCATTTCTCTCCCCATGTAATCAGACAGTACCTATTTTCCTTCCTCCCAGAACTTTACTCTTTTCCCCACACACAGAATATTGACAACCAAGACTCAGAGAGATGTAGCTGGAGCAGTTTGGGTCAGAAAAGAGGCATGATACTGAATCTTTTCAAGCAGTATCGGTACTGATTCCCTCAATTTGGAATCCCAGCACACTGCCAACACACATTAAAAAATATAGATGCATCAGGCTGCTACAGATTCCACTTCTTACACACAGAAAGTTATTCCTCTAACATTTTCACATTTAGAGAGACGACCTCTTGGGGAAAGAGCATTTTAAGTTTTTACATGCTTCTGTTTTCTGAGTCCTCGTAGGTATCTATCACAGATTCTTTTTGTTCAAGGAAGACTGCTGATATCAAATAGGTTAATTAGTATGCTGAACTAATAGTATGTGAAAAGAGCCATTAAATACCAGTCTAAGTGACCCATAGCCCAAGAAAAACAAAGCCCTCCATCGATAACTTAGCAAGACAGCCACGCAGGAAGCCTTGCAGTGTTGAAGGGTTAACATTCCTGGGGATGTTAGGGACATGTGTGGGCCACCTTTGAGTACGCTAAAATATAAAATGCGTTTGGAGGTGGATGTCTGGGGTCATTAAAGGGAACCGAACAGAAATTCCCCCTATGATTTTGATCATAATGAGTTCAGTAATGATTATAACCGTTCTATGGATCAATAAATAAAACAATGAAAAAAACGCTTACTGAGCAAAAGTTTTGTCTACGAGATCCACACTGTTGATTTTTACAATACATTCATTTTCCTGAAAGAGTCCCTCCTGCTTGCACCTGCTGTTTTCTTCAATGCCTCGGATGAAGAGTCCCAGGATCCTAAATGCAGAGTTTAGGTCGAAACAGAATTATCGTATAGCAATATGCTAATCATTTCTCCACTTGCTACTATTCAGAAATAAGTATTGATTTCTACTTATGAAATAAATTATGCCATCTAGTCAGGCAACTGTTTTCGATTGAAATCCTTGGTCAGACACACACACATACACCCTCACTAAAGAGAAAAAGCCCTTCAGGTAAATATACATAAACACCAACGCAGGGGACATTGGTCTGCCCCCCCCATGTCCAATGCTTGCCATACACTTAGCAAAGGCTAGTGCGGCTTTGTGGCGTCAAGGATGCCAGAGACTCATGGCTTGGGGAAGGACACGGCAGTGGACAGGAACAAGGAAGCCAGATTAGGGCCAAGATAGCAGTGTGAGATGCAGCAATGGGGGGGATTAGGCATTTGCAGTAGTTTATCACAGTCTTACTACCCGTTCCAGGCATTTCCATTTTAAAAGGCAAACAAACATGCAAGATTCTACTAGTCGGAAGGAAGACCAGTCCCATCCATCAGTGCTACTGAATCAGGTACATACGTGGTATGTGTTTGAGTCTCAGGATGGAAGGGGTACAAGTCACGGCTGTAGGGCCAGGACCAGGTAAAATGGTCAGTACAGATTTAGTGTACAGTGAAAGTTCAAAAACTGGAAAGGCGATTTGAGAGCCACAGTGGAGGGTGGTCAGCGTCACGGGCCTTCACACCAGCCCGTGTGCCCAACCCGATGGAGCTGGCAGTGGGCACCTCCCCACCCAGCCTGCGTCCCGCTGACCACTGGGCGCTGAGGAGAGCTGCCTGAAACATCGATGAGGAAGAGGGGATTCAGAGAGGAGACTCAGGGATTCCTGCGGCTTTGAGCTCTGGCTCAGAGTCAGCGCGGGAGGGAGCTGAAGGAAAAAAGGAAAAGAAAAGGAAAACTACAGCCCTAAGAATGACACCTGAAGCCAGGAATGATGATGAACACCTATAATCCCCACCTTCCTTCTGGGAGGCTGAGGCAGGAGGATCACAAATTTGAGCCCAGCCTGGGAACACACAGATGTAGTGAGAGCCTGTCTCAAAACAAAAAATAAAAAGCGGTGGGATGTAGCTAAGTGGCCCTGAGTTCAATCTCCAGTGACACGCACACATAAAAATTTAGAAAAACTACTTTTTATATACCAAGATCCCTTGGTATCTATGGACAATTGCTTCCAGAATCTTCCTTGGATACCAAAATCAATGGGAGCTCAAGTTTCCTGGAAAAAATGACATGGGATTTGCAGAGTCCTGTATAGTTTAAGTCGTCTCAGATTATAATAGCTAACACAATGTAATGCTGTGTAGATAGCTGTATTGCTTGGGCACTACCAGCAAGAAAAAGTCTAGACATGTCCGACACAGATGTAATTGTTTCTTGCAGATGTTTTCAATGCATGGTTTGCTGAATGTGCTACGGGTAAGGAGCCCCTGGCCGCAGCAGGCCAGCTGTATATGTGTCTACGTGTCTGTGTTTGTACACACACGAGTCTGTCACGTAAGTGAACAACAACTAAACCAGTAACCAGAAGAAAGGAGCTTGCGTCTGTTTGACTATTTCTCATTTGAGGCTTCTAGCTGCATCCAGGAATGAGAAAGACAGATTTGTCCTCTAAGAGGCATCTACTGGGTGTGGAGAAACTGCCATCCCCTGTCCCCTCCCCCTGGACTTCTGCTTAGTTGCACTTTTGTCAAAGGAGCCTTATGTGCTATCACACAGTCCCTTTGCACTAAATTCCAAATCTAAATAAAATATGAGCACATTTTCTGCATGGATAATAGGGTCAGGCATGGGGAAAGGGCAGGCCGTAACGAAGCTGAGGAGAAAGGGCTCTCCGTTGTGCAGCAGCTGCGGACTTGGGCCTCCATTTCCAACCGCAGGCCTCAGTCCCTTTAACGAGTTCAAGCCATCACTAGACATCAATGGGCAAGGCACACCAGTGACATTTAAATCTCTGCTTCAAAAACATTAAGCGAATACTGCGTGCTGCTGCCGAAAAGCAGAGCAAATCACGCCACCTGCTGCAAGGATGTGCTGGGGCCACAGGTCCACGTGTGGGGTACAGTCTCACGCTTCATTTCCTAGTTCCAGCAGGCTAGTAAACAAACTAATCAAACTTCCTCCGTGTTACCCGACTCTCCTAACATGGTATTAAAAATGACACTATTTGGTGTATAAAAAGGAAGAGATAGATCAAAAGTGCATTTTTTCTCTAAACTAGGCAATCCCTTAAGAGTTCACATTTTGGATTTTTGTTATGGTGGATTCACAATAACATGATCCATTAGGGGGCTCACATGGGGTTACAAACTAGTTTACATAAGTGATTTTTTTAAAGAAGCATTCAAGTCTTCCTTTAATTTAATTCAGTATATCATCAGTCATGTAATGTTACTCCCCAGGATTTAATTTCACATTTTGGGAGATGAATTAATTCTTTCAGGCCACTGGGTTGCAATTTAGCCAGCATATTACAGATGGAGTATGCTATGTGAACCTCACTGATCTAAATAACCTAACTTTTCATGAGAAATTTATTGACAGAGTAAGCCCAACTGTAAAACCCATGTGTCAAAGGTAATTTTGGGGAAATGTAAAACTGACTGATTTTATTAGTTTGGTCCCCAGCAACAAACCACTCCTGCCCTCCTGTTCTATGGACAGGGCAGATTCCCTTTTCTATGAAGTCTTCTAGTCTGCTATGAGAAGCATAGAAAATAGAATTGTTGTTGCCCCAGATTGGTGGGCTGTGGTTGCTGTTTCATTTGGGACCAAGACTCACAGGATTTAAAGATTAATGCTGTCGAGGAATTATAGGCTGAGACTAACCAGTTAATTACCATTAAAGAGCAGTGATAAAGGACAATGAAATCCACAGCTTTGCAGGGTAAGAGAATCACAAATATTTCTTCCTCATCTACTTATCATTTAGACAACAAGAACTTCTCCTTGTTGCTTTCCTGCGCTTCCACTGCATCCCACGCCTGGGCATCCTACCTGCCTAGTGTTTCTTGGGAAGGTCCTTTCCCACATTCCACAGGCTCCCTCCTGTATCTGCCCTTCTCTCTCATGTTTAGCTGCCTTTAGAATGGAACTGAGGTAGAGTACACTATCGTTACTTCATGTTTTTAATTCTAAAAATTCACATTGATATTTGTGAAATGAATGAATTTTATTTAACTTGCAAGGACTTACTGTTTTTTTTGTTTGCTTGTTTTGTTTTTTGTGTTTTTTACTGGGAAAGGCAATGACCTTCAGTACAAGTAGCATTTGCTACCCCTGTGCTAAAGTGTATAATGAATTCTTGGAGACTTTATCTGGTATGGCAGCCACTATATTTTTCTTAGCATGTTCCAAGTTAGATTAGGTTTCTTATTCAACAACAGGTGCGGCAGTATTTTTCTACAAGAAAAAATACATTGGAGGCAAAGCCAATTACAGTAGTTTTAATAAAGAATTAAATGCAAATTCTAATTTACAAAAATAACACAAACCAATAAATGGAAGGAAATTAAGAGCTAAGTCTACCACTATGACCTTAGCTAAGCTCCCTGCACTCACAGAGCGAAACCATATGGCATTCTGAAGTCAGACACTTGTCTGACATGCTGTAAAGGCAGTTGCATCTAGACACATGGGTTGAGTTAAGTGTGCTGTTTCAGCCTGTATTCATTACTTTTATTGGCTCCTGTCTCCACTTCCATATTATTTTTAATGTTTTTTAATTAAATTTCCTTTCTATAATACTAGTGAATAGCCAAAAAGTAAATAAATGAAACTACTTCTCCAAGTTACCAAACAGTTGACCATGAATTTAAAAGTTACTTTTTGAATCAGACTTTTTTTTATTAACCCCCCCAAATAATAATACAAATAACTTATACATGCATGAATGTGTAAGTTATTTGTATTATTATATTGTGAATTTTACATGGCTCTGTCACATTTTTAATGTCATTTAATCCCCATGATCTTAATGTGAAGTAGGTATTCGTAAGAGAGAAACTTAGGGGACTTGCTGAAAATTATTTAAAAAGAACCGTGGGATTAATTACAATTCTTCCGAATCCAGGTCCAATATTCTTTCTACTATTCTATCAGGTTTATGTTAGAAACCAGAATCAAACAAAGAAGGGAGGAAGTCAATAAATTCTAGCACAGGTCCCCTTTGTGAAGTGAGAGAAGGTGATTTCTCGTCAATAGGCACAAGTTGTTTTCTGAACTATTGAAAATGAAATACGGTGACTGTCACATTGTACATTTTCTCATCTTTGGAAATTGGGAAGATCTCCCGTTCTATTCCGGCTTCGTTGAACTAAAGGGCCCAGTAATTTAACCCCTGTGGTATTTCACAAGGCTTTCTCAGTACACTCCTGCCAAGAGCCATTAGACTTATTCATCACAACTGAGTAAATACTTACCCTGTCTATCAAAAACAACCTTGGTTTGTCCTGTGCCTTAACCCATAACACTTACAAATGTGCTTATTAACACACACAGGAAAACAGACCATATGAGCCACTAACTTTTTGCTTTATTTCTTTTTAGGGAACACAGATTCCAGCAAGAGCCTGCCATCAGATGTTATTTGCCAAAAGCAGAAAAGCGATGACTTTGCAATTACAGGTAGCAGATGGCTACCTGCTGAGCATGATGCCAACCAAAATACCAGGACTAGGCCTGCTCTTCCTGCTGTAGGGCAGGCCGAACTGAATACATATCTAGAACCAGGAAATAAATATGATTCTAACTGTGGGAAAATCTTCAATTCTAGAAAGAGCCACAGAACGCAGGTAAATCAGAAAGTCTGGATCCTATGTGACACTCGGGATGGATTTTCCTGGTCTTTGGTATCCTAAGCTAAAAGAAAGCATTCTACATTTTCAATGATGCATTTAATAAGTTTAGCAAATTAATTAAACTCAAGTCATGTGAGAGAGAAACTGGTTTTTGTTTAAGTTTCTGGCAACCCTTGTCAACGGCAATCTAGCTGCAGAGCCAGGCATTTCAGCCAGGCATGGTGGCACATGCCTGTAATCCGTGCGGACTTAGCGACATAAAGTCTCTAACATTCCCAGAGGATGCAGTCAATTATTTTTCATAACCTAAATTTACTTTAGAAACCCCCCCCAACATGATGATATTTTCCATTTATATATGTATGTACGTGTGTGTGTGTGTATCGCTTGATGTATCAATATTTAAATATATGGCTTGTTATATGTTGAATGTTTCTCATTCTTAAATCTATATATACAGTACATACTGAGGAATATGAGGAAATATCAATCTGGAATTATCTTCATTTGTTGACATGTATTTTGTAACATTGAAAAGGGAGTTATAACATTTGTCTAACAATAGGTTAAAATCTTTGCCAAGGATATTGTTTACTGCATCACCAACAAGGATACTTAAGAAACTGCCATAATAAATTATAAATGGAGAATTGGGATGGCTGTTTTTTCATTGCATCCTGGAAGTGCGTGATTTTATTTTGTCTCAAACACAGAAAAGGCCAACACGAGTATCTCTTGTGGTATCCATCTGCATAATAGGAATTCATGCTTAATCATCTTCTGAAAAAATGATGGAGAAAACAAACTCATTGAGTTTTCATTAACGTGAGCTTCCGAAGCAAGAAAAACATCTTACCTCCCACTCAGCGATGAGAAGAAGGGCACTACATGGATTCCTAAGGGGCCTCCTTCCCCAGAAATCTCCACTGTTCTTGTCATATCACTGGGGGCAGAAACAAACAAGAGCACAGATGAGTGTGCTAAAGAGCAGAGGAGGCGGGTGAACAACGCGCTGCCCACAGCGCCCCCTCCGCCCATGACCGGCTCAGGGATTGCAGGGTGAAGGCAGAGAAGGAAATCACACGACTGCATGACTTGTGGGTGTGCTCAGAAGACCCTAGAAATAAAATGTTTGAAAGATTATCTGATTTTTAATTTTAACCTCTAGAAGAAAAAAAAAAAAAGGAAATGACTACCTACAAAATAACTTCCCACTTAATCTGCATAAATCAACATTTTTAAAAAGAGTTACACAAAAATAAAATTTCTCCCTAATGAGACTCATTTGAAAATTACAGATCATAAAAATGTATGGAAGTCAGTGTATTTGTGCTTAAGCAGAAAGTAGGTGCCTTCTCTTTTCTGGAACAGTGGAAAAGTGAAATAAAACACTTATCTATTAGAACAAGCACAGAATTATAGTTTATAATAGTTGTGAAGCCACAGTTGGTAATACGGGTGGGCAGGTTTGAAGCAATGTAAGTCAAAATTTAAAACTGGAATCAGTTGTATTCAATAGAGCAATTCCAAATTTTCACCTACTTGTTTATTTATTTATTTTTTTAAAGTGGAAAAAGAGGTTGCAAAACCTGGAGCAAATGTATTATAGAAAGAAATAGAAAGTCTGACCTGCCTAACCTAGCCCGGATTAAGGAAGAGATGAGCAGGAAACACTGATGGATAGTGTGAATGACAGAAACAGGAGAAGGCGCCGGGTGCTTTTGAGTAATAAGTAGTGGAACTAACAAGTTTTTGTAAAAATGAAAAATAATAACTGTGAACAATTATTGGCTCCTTTAATCTCAGAAAGAGAAAATAAAATTGCCCGAGGAAAATGATAAAGTTGAAGTAAACATCTACTTTATGAAAATTGTAAGCATGTTTCTACTGTTTTCTATTTACATGAAAATGACCTGAAACTAGATGTCAAATTAAGAACTACAGCTGCTAAAAATGCTTTTCTGTTCCAAACTGGAAATGGTGAAATTCTGGTTCTTTGCTGGAACATGAAGAACACCATTAAGAAAGCAAAATGCCTGATGAATTCACTCTGTGTGGAATATTCTTTATCAACAATCTAAAATAAACATTAAATATATTCTGCTCAGTAAATTAGGCTTATTTTAATGTGTTTTCTTTGCAAATCTATTATCATTAAGAACTGAAAAAAAGAGCAGATTAGTTTCCAGCATTTGTAGAAGACCTGGAGTTTCAATCTGATAACAAATATCAAATGGGTTTTTACTCAGATATTGCTGGTGTACATATAAATGGTTCAATCAAGGAGGTTATATCAGTGGCCTGGAATAGAAATTAAAAGTGAAACAAACCTGAAAGTGATAATATAGAATGAAATAATTTTCTGCTATATATGCCAGGGTACGAACACTCACATGCACATATGTACAGGTATATGGACACGCATAAAGGTACGTATCATAAATTCTGAACAGAAAATGCTTGGTGGACAAAGAAAGTTGTACAAATTTTAATGGACCAGAGCAAAATTTTTTATATAATAACAAATTTATGGTGCATTTTCACACATTTCAGGAAGACTAAACCCAAAGTGTTCTCATTCTAGGTTTATGATATTGTTTTAACTACGTTTAAAATGGAGACTAAAATCTTGTTTAATCATTGAAACATTATTATCTTTTCCTTTGTAATGTATTTTTACAGTTTCACAGTGGAAGCATAACACAAATCTTTCCTGATAAATGCATCAAATGTCCACATGCTAATAGACAGCAAACATATGTAATATATGGAGGTTTTAAAATGTAAGTGTTTAGTCTAGTGTAGACTTCAAGATTTCAGTTGAAAATTTTTAAGGATAGTTTTTATAGCTGATGTCTTTTATGGATTCCCATTTTTTTCTACTTGTAAAATATTCCTTTATCCTTACTCAAAAATCCTCCTATAAATAAATTCCATGGCTCTTACTGAAGCCTACTCTTCAGCAATTTTTATGTTCACTTAATAAAGCATATCTTACAATAGAAGCAAAGAAACATGCTTAAAAATATTAAAACATTTTGAGGCAGATGGATTTTTTAAAGTTCATTTCTATGATTCCTCTTTTCAATATTTCAGATTATACTTTTAGCTTGCCATTACACACTACAGCCAAAATTCTTTGGTTAGAAAGAGTTTTGGCAAGTGCTAGGTTACAGGCACAAAAATGTTACCATCCCAGAAAAAAAAAGCATAAAAGACTTGCAGTTTTATAGACTGTAATGTGCAAGCATTAACAGGAAATTCCATCTGTTAAGACAAACGTTACGACTTTTACAATAATGTCTCACATTGTTCTTTATAAAATGTTATCTATTATTTGTTTCAAGATAGAAAGAAGGTATGTGAAAAAGGAGGTCTCAGACAAATTCAGTTTTATTTTAAAAGGAATATATTCTCTACAATATGGATAATACGTACTTTGTAGAGTCCTGTAGGAATCTCTGTATATAGATCCTTCATGGGATACAAATACAGTAAGTAGGACTAGATACAACTATTTGATTACAAAGTGTCATTTTAAAAAAACTTGGTATGTGATTAAGTAGTGAAAGACACACTGCCATTAATACCCCTCAAAATATTCCACCTTCACTTGGACACACTTATTCCATCATTCTTGCCACTTTCTGAAGCAGTTTTTGAAGTCCTTTCTCCTGCGCTTCCTAAATTGTGCTATTGTGGCTGCCTTGATGTTCTGATATGATTCAAAACATTTCACTTTCATGGTCATTTTGACTTTGGGGAAGTGCCAGAAGTCGCATGGTGCTGGATCTGGGAATAAGGTGGGGGGGCACACCCCATAGTGTTTGCACAAGCCCGCCTTTCTGTTGGATGGCACTTGGCAGCAGTATTCACTGATTTTTTTTTTTAACCACATCTGCAAAGACACTCATGAAATAGAACTTCCAGAACGGCTTCAGAAAGTGGCAAGAACGATAAGGTAAGGTTGTCTGAAGTGAGGGAAAGTATTTCAAGGGGGATAAATGACAATATATCTTTTACTGTAATCAATTTTTAAAATTCAGATATTCATGGTGCTTTTTGTCACTCCTTGTACATATCTCCAAACTGAGATTTCACAGAGATATGAAAACAGGCTGCTGATGCTGTTTGTTTAGATGGCCCGGAGTACAGTGCAGGGACCAGCGGGCAAGACACAGTCATTTACTTAGCTTTTGGAGAATGGTACAGTAGCTGGAAGATATGCTGAAAGGTAGAGTAAGAGTGAAAAATATAGACAATGAGGTAGAAAGGATATTCTAGCATGGAAAAAAAAAGAAATTATGAAAAAGAAACATAAGATGAACAGTGTGATGTAAAGTTATACTTATTATACAGAGAAGAGAAGTGGAAAAATTTCGCTAAGATCAAAACAACTAACTTGACACAACTTTCTAAGATATATCAAAACAAGCAGACAGTTGCAAAGCATCAGGCCAACTAATACCAAGTAAGCAAAGCGTTCTGGAGCCCCCTTGACCAAACTGACTCAAATAATCACTAGGACGAACTGCCCCTGATCTAAGAGCTCAGGATAAAACTATGGGCAAAGGACAAAATCAGTGTTTGGAATGAGACCTTCATCACAAATGACTACTCCGCTAGAGCTAGACATTAATTGCTCTAGTTGGTTCCCAGCCAGAAAAAAAGAACTTTGAAGGCTTTGAGGCAGAAAACACAACAGAAGCCATAGATGCAAGTCTGATTTCTTCATGTGAAGCCAATGGGCAGCTTTTCCAACTCAGGCGTAAGACTTTTCCTGCAGTGTGGGAGGGAGCAACTGAAGACAGGAGTGGTGCTCTGCCTCCAAAGAGAATCATGATTCACATATACGTGGAATTAGAGACAAAGTGCTCAGGGGTGATATCAAGTCAGGTGTGTAAGTCATGTACACCAATACCCAAAGCCTCAGTTTCCTCATCTGTGCAACGAGAATATTAGGGTAGGTGATTCTCTAACACTCCGGAGGTGTTAGCTGGTGTCTCCAGAAACTGATCCTTAGGTTTGTCATGTGTAACAGGGTGAAAGATGGGTGGCAGAGGGAAACTTCCGAGATGAGTTTGCAGATGACCCTGAACTCTGCTAAAAGATGAGATGTCTTGTTAACGTAAACTTTCCAAGTAAAATCTAACAAGAAATTTGTTGTCGTTAGTGTTGGGTTCACTTGAATTCAATAGATACAAAGTCAACGCTGTCAACGAGGAAGTTCTATAAGCCAAAAACAAAGACTAGTGCTTGAGGGTCCATAATCTAAGGGAAGAGTTGAGATAGATAATAAAGTTTAATACAGAGCAGCAGAAGGTCCGGTTCTGTATTCTTTACCTTAAATGCCTGGGATAGGAATTGTTTCAGAGTTTGGATTTTTCTAAATTTTACAGTATTTGAGTACATATAAGATATCTTGGGGATGAAACCTGAGTCAAAACATAAAATTTATTTATGTTTCACAGACATACACACAGACTGAGGGCAACTTTTATATATATCTTAAACAATATTGTGCCTTAAATGAAGTTTTGTAGTGTATAATTTTCTACTTGTGACATGCTGACACTCAAAACATTTCTGACTTTGGAGCATTATAGATTTCAGATTTTTGGATTTGCAGACGGCCAGCCTATGAGAGTAGCATGATGTCAGTGAATGCAATCTATTATTTGGGCGGCAATATGCTATTTGGCTTCCAGGTATTATAATATATATTCATATCAAATGTTTAAGCATTTTGTAGCACTTCTGTTTTAGAAGGAAGTAAACCAATGCTTAGAGAGGTTAAGAATCTGTCCAGCAAGATATCATTCACATAAGGTTAAATTGGGACTTAAATGGAGTTTACTGGACTCCAGAGTAGGGGTTCTTAAATGCTCCAACATGCCCCTTTCCAAGTGGAGGCATCTCTGATGTGGCTCACAGGAAGAGGGTACGGGATTGCAAAGTGGAGCTAGGATTAGGGACTCTTCCTCGAGGTGCTGGCGTTTGACAGAGGACTCTGAAGGGCATGCCAGTTCCCTGTTAGAAAAGCCAGGTGAAAGGCCAGAGAGGACACACATAGGAGAGAAGCCTGTCTGTACCAAGACACCAAACCAGGATGGTTTGAGGACACACAGCTGGGCTGTAATATTACAGATGGAGAAGACATGGAGAATAAGGAAGAGGAAGAATAGGAGGAATAAGAGGAGAAAGAAGAGGAAAAGGAGGAGAGGGGTGGTGTGTACAGAAGACAGATTGTACCATTAGCTTGAAGTCAGATATCAAAGTGATCAAATTCTAGGCTGGAAAATTCATACTAAATTTCATAGAAAATATAGTCACTAAAGGTTTTGGAACTAAGGGACAGTAGGAAAAAGCAAGGGAGAGATGGACACTTGAGACAAGAGTTAGTAAATTACTACAATAATCTACCTTTGAGGGAACAGAGTCTTGAGAAATGATTATGGAATAAAGCAGGAGACCATAGGGATGGGTTCAAGATATCTTGAGATGAACTCTGCAAATAATTTGCTCAGTGAGTGGCTATCATGGACAGAAGAGAAGATGGATAAAATAGAAAAGGCACATCTGGAGCATGCTAACCTGGGGATGCAGGAGTTGACGAATAAGGTGGAGTGGGAAATGACGTAGGAACTAGGGATGAGGGAAGGCCTTCCAGACACATTACTTACTATTTGAAGAGAAGCTCAATGTGTAAGTTTTAGAAAAGGTACCCAAGAAAAGCTTGCTTTGCAGTCTTCTCAAGCTCCAAGTAAACCCAGTGGTGATTCATAGGTCATGCCTATTATAAAACTATTTAGAGAACCCCTTTTAAATATTATTTTTCTTTAAATAAAGATGCTTTGTTAATAATGGATGAGTTCATAGTGACGCTTATGATTTATGGAGTAATTTGTTATATCCATCAGTCATTCACTTAGCATATACATCCCTATTATAGTCCAAGACCTGTATTAAGTTTCAGAAATCCTTCAGAGGATTGTCTTGTTGGAGAGAAGAAACAGTTAGAATAAACTGCAGAATGTTTAATAATGACAGTGATAATTACAATAGAAATTCATGTTTATCTAGCCTTTCATTTAGCATTGTGCTTAGTCAGTTGCGTGTAATATACCTTAATTAGTCTTCACAATAATCTATATGATCATGATGTTCATTTTCCTTATGAAGAAAACATTTTAAAGAGGTTAATGAGCCCAATATGGCAAGGTAGTTAGTAGCATAGTCAGCATTCAAATTTAGGGCTTAACTAAACCCAAGGGGAACTAAGGATGGGTTTAAGATATTTTATCTAGTAATACTATGCGAGAACACCTAGGATGAGGAGAGACTTGTATTTGAGGGAGAAGATAATAGGATAGAGAAGAGGCAAGAAAGTTTCAGCAATGTCTGTGGGCATAGAAATAGGTTCATAATATTTTGAGATAGATTCTTCAAATAATTTTCTTAGCTTCTATGGCACCTGCACAGAAGTGTGTTCAAAGTCTGGCAACATACGTGGGATGGCAGGCCCTCCCCGCCCCAGAGGGATGCTGGCCATGTGATTCAGCTGTAAGTAGCGCTCTAATCTATATTCACCTGTTTTTCATTATCTCACACTAGCTCGAACCCATTCTCCTAGAATTGTAATCTTCGAGCTTTGCCCTGTTAGTTGGGCATTTTACACTATAAAGGTTGTTCTGCCCTCTCTCAGCCTCAAGTCTGCAGTGGCCAGAAGTCTGCAAGGACTAAGAATTTGTACGTGGTGAATGTTCTGAATGTGGCCAGCAGCTGGTTACAGCTGTGGTTCTACACAGGCACTCACTACGCAAGGTTTCCTAGTGGTGTGGTGGGAAATAAAGCAGCAAGGATTCAGAAGGTGCATACGAGTAAGTTTTGAGTTAATGGCTTTATAGACAAGAGCGGTAGATGTGAATTGGATCTCTGTTATTTAATTGTTCTGAAGTTCCTTCACCTGCTAATAATGCAACAGGTTGTTTTGATGATAAGATTATACTTATATATAATTTAGAAATATTTTTTAAAAATTTCCACTGCTAAAAAAAAATTTCCACTGCTCTATTTTTCACAATTCCCTGTACCCAGAGAAAGCTTAGCTAATTTTTTCCTTCAACCATAAACCAAACAATCATTCAATCTGTGATATGTATCCAAGTAGCATTTATCCAAGATGTTAGCAAACTTTTCAAAAGGTGAACATTTGAAAAGTGATGTTAAAGCCAAACAGAATGAAAACATTACATCCAAGGTGACTACCTCTAAAACTAAATTTATCAAGCTTCTGAAAAGTCAGCACCTTGGAGATTTTTATACCACATTTTTAATATGGCACAGCTCATTAATCAGAAAAACAATCTAAATAACAAGTAATTACGATCGTGTGGCTATAAATTACAACTTTGAGGACCCACACAGTAAAACAGATAAATGACAATCTATTTTTTAAAAGGTAATTTCAGGCAAATTGACTGGCACCTATTAGTAACTGGACTTAACGAAAAGCACACAGTGACTGAATGATCGTCTTCCTCAGCCGCGTCACCTTCTATGCTAAATGACTATCTATGAAGTATGAAATCACTTTCCTTTTGCCAAATGTGAAGCAACTTAAATGATAATGACAATAATAAGAATAACACAAGTTGAATAACTCTATTAAAATATCCAAAACGTGAAACTCTTTCAGTGATACTATAGTGCTCAAAAAGTTTGGGGTTTTGGAGCATTTCACAGTTTTGGATTGTGTGTGCTTTGTTAGAAGGTCTATGCAAATATTCCCCAATCCAAAAATGTCCAAAATCAGAAGCACTGCTGGTCCGGAGCATCTTGGATAAGGGACAGTCAGCCTGTGACAGAAATAATGGTAGTAACAACAATAGTAGCAACAGCAGCAAATACTCAGAAGGACTCACCACGACCCAAACACTTTCTCTATACTAATTTAATAAACACTAAAATCTACAAGTAGCAGCATAATAATTAGTCCTCACAGTAACCCTCTGAAGGAAGTTTTAGGCAAAGAACTTGCCCAAGTTCCGAGATGAAGGGAGCAGCTGGGATTTGCACAGACAGTGGTCAGGCTGTAGAATGGACATTTACTGCAGGGCAAAAAGGCAATATCGGCAAACACGGGCAGAGCTGAGTTCACATCCTGAGGCACTTTCCTTAACACCATGAAAATTCTGCTTGATAGGCTGGATTCATTTTATATGCTTCAAATAAACACTGCAAGATTATTCAAACAATATAAAGCAGCGCGCAGAGAGCTAGAATCAAAGGAAAACATTGAACCACCATGAACGCTAAAGCGTCCACTTTCAACTGCTGTTCAAAAAGAAGAGAAATTAATTAAGAAATCCTGGTTGCAGAAGAGTATTGGGAGGAATGAGGATCACTTGTACGTACATGCCTGTCAGTGAGTTCTCATATCTTCTGCAGAAAATGGGAGAAAAAGAACAACTATGCAATTAATGTGAGAACTGGAACATGCTTCATGCTGAAATTCCATTTTTCTTGGTCTTTCGTGTAAAATAAAACCAACTACAAAGTGTCGAATAAACCACCATTGAGCTGAAATCAATACAAATATTCTTATTTGCATAAAGAAAATACCTCAGTGGATCCTTCGTTTTTGGTGACGTTAGTAGCTCTGTCTGTACACTGTTCGTCACTTCTCTGTCTTCCGAGCTCTGTGTGGGATCCTGTAATAAAACAAACCCATAAGCATGTGGGTGCAGCACATACAGAACTGAAGATTTGAATAAAATATCTCCACGCAGGAGAGTAAATGGTTTTATTCTGGATTTAGAGAGTATGTTCCAATTTCTTTTAAGACTGGAAACAGGTGTTAATCTTTTCAGCGCCTTTAATGTACTTTTCTCTCCCATTTGGTTTCTGAAATGCTCAAATGGCCCATTCGCACAAGGCACTATGCTAAGAGCTTTAGAATTCATCATTTAGCTTTCTGCTACTCAACCACAGGCTTTTGCGACTGCCTTTTAGCTGGCACGGGAGTACAAAAGGGAGGGCAGGCTCCCGCGACAGACAGGTGATGGGAGATAGTTTTAACGCACTGCACTTGCTTGTACCTTCCATGATACAGTACTAAAATATAAAGAGAACAAATCCAGGATGAAATATTGCCTGGCAAAGTCACTTCCAGCTAAACTGCACAGGAATTTTTCTGGAAGAAGAAATCCGAAGTCTTTTACCATGAGACTCTGATTTTGAGAATGCTCTTTACCAGAGAGGGAATTCATTCACTCTTTAATTTTTAGGTTTGAAACACCCTTCTGCTATAGACAGGCAAGAGGATCAGGGGAGACCCAAGGATGCGGTCGGCTGGTGGCGCAGGACAGTGGTGAATTTGAATTGGATGACACCAGAGAAGTCAGAAGAGAAGAAGGATTCTAGAGATCATGCCTGCTGCTGATGCTTCTTTACGGAGGACATTAGCTCTCCACCAGGCCGCGGAGCTGTTCTTTAATGGATAATTCTGTGGATCCTCACTCTTGGGAAGCAGAGACACAAGCACTATTAGTCATGGACTCTGATTTCACTGAAACACGTCAAGAAGACCCCTAAGTGAAACCCACACCTATAAACAGCATTTACAGCTCTGCATTCATCATTCAACAAAAGGAGGGTAACGTGTGAGCTGAAGAAGAGGGACATCAGTGAATTAGGTTAGTGTCTCCAGGAAAACAAGATCCAGCTGCACCTGAAGCACTCTGATGAGGCAAACTGATACTTATAAAAACCATCTTTTGTTTCTAGACTATGTAGCAACATTTCACACAGGGGTTGGTGGTTTTGTGAAAGACTTCTACATTAAATTTATTTTATCAGATTGTTTTATTAGTGCATGCATTTAGTACATATGTTCACATTCCTTGTGGGGAGTTGCGACATGCAAATAACACATTTTAAGCCTTTCTTCAGCCCTTTTCACTCCCCCCATCATGTCTTCCTCCCTGACTCTCTTGAGAAAGATCTATCTCCTTTCTTCCTGTTTTATTTTGCTCTTTATTTCCACACAGGGTTTCTCATAAAAGATAAGCCATACAATATTAAGTTTGTGTCTAGTTTAGTCCACATACCATCAGGGTGCACCCATTTTCCTACAAATGACCCAAGTTTCTCTTTCCTTATGGCAGAGTAGTGCTCCATTCTCTGTAAATGCTACCTTTTCTTTGTCCATTCATCTGTTGATGGAATATAGGCTGCTTCCAAGATTCAGCTATTATGAAATATGCTGCTATAAACATGAATATGCACATATCACTGTAATACAATGTCTTTAACTCTTTTGGGAAGATACCTAGAAGGGGAGTAACTGGGTCAAATGCAATTTCTATTTTTAGTTTTTTGAGAACTGTCCATACGGATTCCATAATGGTTGTACCAGTTTATGGTCCCACAGACACCGAAGAAACCCCTCACCACCTTGCATTTGTTACTGCTGATTTCTTGATGCCAGCCATTCTTGCTGGAGTGAGGTGGAATCTCAGTGTTATTTCAATTTTCATTTCTCTAATGGCCAGCAATGTTGAGCATTTCTTCATGTATCTTTTGGCCGTTTGTATCTCTTTTTGTGAAGCATTTGTTCATAACCCGCCCCGCCCCCCCAGAGCAAGCAGACCTGTGCTGGATGATAGGTGCCCCTCCTCTGAATTTTTTTAAATTTACTTTTCTCTTTTCCACTTGGATAAAGAGAAGATCTATAAGGTTAATAACACTCCACAGATGAATGTCTCTGCACACTCGTGAACATTTGTGTTATTATGAAGATCCTGACAAATACTACAGAGAAAATGATACAGGACTGGGCAGTTTACGAAAATACTTTGGCAGAAAAATTCAGTATAATGCTTGATCCTCCCACTGTTATAAATGTTGGGATATTTGAGGACCTCATTGATGCCCAAACCATTAAGTTTCTTAGCTGTCTCATGTAAGAGAAACTTGCATCTGATTCTCTAGATATCAAGCACAAAACACAGAGTTCACTGTATCGGTTTGGTCATGATGGATAACGAATCGTCCCCAAACTTAAAGGATTAAAAAACATTTATTATCACTCCTAGTTTCTGTGAGTCAGAGCCTTGTAGGTGGCTCGACTGGGCAGGTGGGAAGGAGGGTGATTTACTCCTGATGGTACAGCAAGATCTCTGCAGGCTGAACCTTCAGAAAGACTTGCCTGGGGCATTAGGATCCATTTTTTTTTTACAACATCTTTATTGAGATATAATTCACATTAGATTCAGCTTCTTAAAGGGTACAATTTGATGATTCTGAGTATACTCAGTTTTGCAACCATCATCACTAAAGTTAGATCATTTTAGCAACCCAGAAAGAAAACCTTCAACCTTACTAGTCATTCTCCATTTTCTTCTCTCAAGACATCTGCCACCAACCATCAATCTGCTTTCTGTCTCCTAATATTGCCTGTTATGAACATTTCATATAAAAACAATCTATCTTAGTCACTTTCTTTTTGCTGGGACAAAACACCCAACACCTGCGACTCAAAGGAGGAAAAGTTTTTGGAGATTTTAGAAGATTCAATCCATAGTTAGCTGGCTCGGCAGAAAGTTCTGGAATGGCTGGAAAGGCCAGGGCAGAGGAAGGGGTTCAAACCACAGCACCCAGGAAGAGGAGAGAAGGGAGGAGCCGAGGGCAAGAATGCGCTTCTCCCGGTCACGCCTCAGTGGCCCTTGTCCCAACAGCAGTTTAGATCCTGAACTTGTCAATAGACTAATGAATTCACTGATGAATATTATGCCCCCGTGATCTAATCACCCTCCAAACGCATGAGGATTTGGAGGGACATTTTTTATCTAAACCGTAAGAGAATCATGAAACAAGGTTTCTCTCACTTACAACATTTTCTAAACTCATCCATGTTGTAACATACATTAGTATTTCATTATATTTTGTGGTTCAATAATAGCTCATTTGTGAATACCCCACATTCAGCTTCTCCATCCATCAGCTGCACTCGCATTATTTCCAGTTCCTGTTTTCAATATGGCCACCGTGAACATTCTTGTGTGAATATGTCCTCAGTTCTCTTAGGTGTCCGCATGGAGAAATGGAACTTTTGAGTGTGTGGTCTGATTTACTTATTCTCTTGTTGCTTGTGATTTTGGTGGTGCACCTGAAAAAAATGTTGCCTAATACAAGGCCATACACATTTGTTTCGATGTTTTGAGAATTTTATGTTAGCTTTTAGGTTTAGGCCTGTTATTATTTTGAAATAATTTCATATATGGTATAAGGTGGGACTTCAAACTCATTCTTTGCATGTGGATGTGCCAGCATCGTTTGTTGAAAAAAATGTGCCTGGTTAAATTGTTTCAGCATCTGTATAAAAAGTCAATTGTCCAAAATTTAAAGGGTTTGTTTCTGGTCTCTCAATTTTATTCCATTGTTATATCTATCCTTAGGCCAGCACTACATAGTTTTGATTATTGTAGATTTGTGTTAAGTACAGAAATCAGGGTGGATGAACCCTTCATAATCGTTCATAGATCCTCCATTTTTTTCAGTATTGTTTCATTATTCTGGGCCTCTTGCATTTCTATATTAATTTTAGAATCAATTTATAAATTTCCTCAAAAAAGCCATGAAATTTTGATAAAGACCACATTGAACCTACAGCTTAATTTTAGAGAGGAACGCCATCTTACCAATATCAAGTCTTTCAACCTATAAACAGTTAACAGTGTCAGTTAATTAAAGTAAATACTCTCTTTGGTTTTGTAATTCTGTGTCTCCTTCTCTCTCTTTCTCTGTCTTCGGTCTCAAAGCAAAAAGATTTGAATACTTACTATAAAGGTTTAACTCTCTTTTTAATACTTTATTTTTCCCTCACTGCTCCTTACCCCAAGTGAAACTTTCTTGTTGATCCCTAATAAACATAGGAAAACAACACACTTTCTGGTTCAACTCAACATTAGGCAAGGTTAAGGGGCGTTTTCCATCCAGTTCCAGCAAGAAGGGAAAGTTCTATTTGTGCCAACAGATACTTGATGCTCTCAATATTTAGAAATGCCACTTACAATCTGCAAGGACTCCGTGATAATCTGCTCATCAGTAACACTGAACAGGCTGCACATTTGGAGCAATCACATCAGGAGCTACAGACGTACACAGAACACACATTCGCAGACTTACGTGCCCAAGACAAGAACTGAACTCTTTTAAAAGTGGCCTCAAAAACACCACCTGGTCATAACTATTATAAAGGGGTAGAAAGTATAGTTTATCATCTCAACTAATGGGTAGTGTTTGTCAACGGCCACATCATTTCTCTGATTCACAGTAACAGATTCATTTGGTGGATCGGGCAGATGTGAGGGGCACTCCAAGAACAGAAAACCAGCTCACATTGACTTCAGCCACACTTTACAGTACAGTACTTTGAGACATATGGAAAAAGTCAGCTTATCTGTTAACAGGGTGCATAGACTCACTTTTTCCAAAAAATACAAAATAACTGATAAGAAATTTAAGAATACTTAAGCTATTCCTTAACTAAATGACATGATGAAATGAAGAGCCACGAAATCACACCTATCTAAAAACGAAAATGCTATTTTTTCCTCATAGCTTATTTAAGTAACCGGAGAAAAGTGTAAAATCATGAATTTTAAAGTTGGATGCAGAGGGGCAAAAATAACTGTGATTATGAAGAACTAAAGGTGGGAGCAACTGGGGCTGAACAGCCTCCCTAGTTTTTCAACTTTAGGTTTGAGAAATATTAATTATGTGATTTCAAATCTTCACATCTGCCTCCAGAAACAAAATGGCTCGGAAGCTCTATATTTAACCTTATTAATAAAATTATTGTGATTTCTATTTTTAATGTTAGCTTCAGATAGGGGGTTAAGATCAGCTGCATAGCATGAAAGCAAGAAACTGTTTCAAAATCTCTCCAACCGCCTCAGTTGCTCTCATCTTGCTAGCTGGGCAGAGACCTTTAGGAAGTGCGCCCTTTACCTCTCTGATCAGATCAGAGGAACATATCGTATGTGGCTCTTACAAGAGATAGGTTTAATTACTACCATTTTAAAAAAGTGAACATTTTTAGCAACACTTTGAAGATCATGGGAACATTTCTGACAGCCAGAAGGCATTGGATTTAAACATCACCACACTATTTTTAGCTTTAAAATCAACACATACATAAATATTCCCAGACCAATTAGCAGCAGCTGGAAAGTCAAGGCGTTTACACTTAGTCAGCACTAGCATCAACAACTCTAAGGGCTCATGGGTTCCAGAGCAGGGCCAGGCAGAGAGCCCCCTTCCTCCAGGGGTGGTGTGGTGTTGGCACTGGGCTGTCATTTCAGGTTTCACAGGTGGTAAAGGTCACGGTTTCCATACAGGAAAGAGTACGTTTCATTAGGAAACATCATTGACTTTTGCATCTCCAAATTAACTTCATGCTCTTGATAAAATTTTTTTGGAAGGAAATGCTACTCAAATTCACATTGTGTTTCCCTGGTTGGCTGTAGTCACAAAACAAAAAGTTTTACTGCTCAATCTTTCATCTCTCAGATGAGAACTAAAGCACACACCCTGTTTATCAATAGTTATCTCCCTCTGATTTTATCGGTGATGACACATGGCCTTGATTTCACACCCCTCCCATGCATTTTTAGCCACATTGAGAACCACTTGCCCCCAAAATTTTAACTGCAATTGAGTTATGTTTGAAAAGCTCAGGTGCATTTTGAAACAAGATTTGCATTTTGAAACGTCAACTGCAAGTTTCTTTTGAAATTGCACATGAATTTTAGAATGAGAGTAATAGAAACATTATACAGAGAAGATTTGAGCAGGAGGTTATGTGTCTGTTGCTCATACATAAACATAATGTAAATTTTAAGATTAAAATTCTGGGCATAATTTCTGAATATTTGTTTTTACTTTTCAGAACAAAAATATCTATGCTGCAGTAAAAACAAACTGCATTTGATATGCACATATACGAAATTAACATGCATTTCAGTTCTCCGGCATGGTTATTCAAACTACCTGATATGTACTCTTTGTGCTGCGGGCAATGCCTTGCCATGGGAACTCTCTAGGCCGACTTTTTGGTACTATTCCTAAATGTTTCAGTCTTAGCCATTCAACATGCTTTTAATTTACTATACACGCATACATTAGATTTTATACTTATATATCTGGAAATTAGTAAGACAATTAGAGATTTAAAAGTACTAAATTACAAACTGCTTAAGAATAAGGAATATGTTTTATTCATTTTTTTTCTTCTATTGTAACAGTGATTCTATTGTAACAGTGTGGATCAGAATCATAGGAAGGCTTCTTCAATCAGCCATTTCCGGGCCCAATCAACTCCTGAGATTCTGACACAGAGAGAACCTGAGAGTCTGCATGTCTAACACATTCTTGATTCCGCTACTCCAGTAAATGCACCTGGGCAAAGAAAACAAAACAAAACAAAACAAAAAAACCAAACACTGCTGTATAGTAAATAGTGTAGGCCTGTGTTCTGCAGGCAAAAATCTTAAACAATACTAATTCACCTGGGAAAGAAAGGTACTGATAAGCTAGTCCTGTATGCTTCTTTTAGAAATCAAGAAATGAAGACCAAGAAAGGTGAACTAATTATACCATCAGATATAGTATGATAATGTCAAAGCCAGAACCCAGGATACTTTTTTTCTTTTTGCTGGTGGTGGTACTGGGGACCGCACCCAGGGCCTCATGCATGCATACATTTCCAGCCCTTTCTTTTTTTTTTATTTTGAAACAGTCTGGCTAAGCAGCCCAGGCTGGCCTCAAATTGTGATTCTCCTGCCTCAGACTGCCCGAGTAGCTGGGGTTATACTTGTTCACAACAGCATCAACCTCCCCGGTGTTCTTAATTTTCTATTCAGCGTTCTTTCTATGCACAAAGATAGATAATTGCTGGCTTTATTATTATTATTATTATTTTCTATGAGACACGGTTTTGTTATGTAGTTCAGGCTGGCCTTGAACTCATTATGTAGCCCAGGCTGGTCTTGAATTCCCAGTGATCCTCTTGCCTCAGCCTCCTGAATGCTGAGATTACAGGCATGCGCCACAACACCAGGCAATGGCTGACTTCATAAATGTTGACCATGTCATCATTTTACACATCCTTTTTCCATCCAGTGAAATGAACATAAACAACAACAATGTCTTGGATAAAATTTTACCATTCTGTCACAGGTCTTAGAATATTTCACATATATTCACGTCAATTCCACGGGATTGGCTGGCATGGAAGAAAATATTTAAGGGGACAAGATTCATGTCTTGTCCAAGATAAAAGTGAGGGTCAAAGAAAAAAAAGCAGGATTAATTAAGGCCTCTGTCTCCTAATATTTATACTTGAATGCAAACATGTTAGCTGTGTGTATCTTGTAACATCCTTAGTTATTGATTGTAGGCAAATGAGGTACGGAAGAGGCACCATACCATGAAACACTAAAAGAAATCATTTACGTGAAAAATTATCAAGTGCTGCGTTATTCTAGACAGTGTGCTCTAACATGTTCTGAATAAAAATTATTGTCTTGGAATCTAATTAATTAGATCATAAGTTCTCTAGTAACTAGTCTCTGGCTCATCTCGGAAGCAGGCTAAATGCATGAACACTAATTAAATGGCTGGAACAACACTTTGGCTTATGGTGAGCGTGCCCGTGTGCACACGCGCACAGACACACACACGACACTGCACCACTGGAATACATGACCTTAGCGCACAAGGGATAAGACGGGGATGACTTTCGGCACTTCTGGGGTGTGTGATGTGCTACAAGTGCACGACTCCCAGCAGACAACCATCAGCCGTGGATGAGCTACCGCACGGGCCGAAGCCCGCGGATATTCAGTACAGTCAGGGTCGGCCAGCTTTTCTTCGTCTCATTTGGATCCAAAAGATGCCGAATGGTTTTTGCAGGTTTAATAAAAATAAATATAAAAAACGTGAAAACATAGTAAGAGAATGAGGCTCTGCTCGGGCCTAAGAAAAGGAAAATGCGATTGACTACAAGCTCCTCAGTGCTTGGCCTGGTGACCAGACACTGGACATCCTGCCCTCATCGTCTGTAAAATGGGGACAGGAGGATTTCTATGGTCTGTTCCAAGGACAGAATGCTACGACAGTCAGGAAGCCACACGAAATAATAAGACAGGTAAATCCTAAGTGATAAAGCATACAGGTCAAAGTTCTCCATGGTGACGAGGACTCCCCAAAACAGTGTCTCCTGCAAAGCTTCCCTTGGCGAGCAAGCTCTCATTATATGCTTTTTCCTTTACTTTTCTAGCATATTGATTTCCATGTAACTTCTGAGGACCAAATCTATGGTATGAGATAAAGTGTACTTAAAACTAAAACTCTCCTTCTCCCATTTTTTTCCCATTTAAATTTTTCTATGACCTTTCTGTGGCTCTTTTCTTTTCTTCTTATTGCTAATAACAAGCACAAAATAGATTATTAAGATTGCCTAGAATTCTAATTCAGATTTGGAAAGACAAATAAAATTTTAAAAATAAAATTCTTTGAAAATGCATATTCTTTACACAATTTACCCATCGAGTGTGTCTGTGTGTATGTGTATACATGCATGTGTTTTTGTTACAGTTAGAGATTTATAAAGGGCATTAACTAAACCTAATTCTATGTACCTAAACATACTTACGAATTTACAAAGAAGAAAGGGTTGGCATTCTGTCTGGCCGTAACACGCACATAAACTTACCATATAACTGACAGGTATATACTCACTACTTTTATAATTAAATTTATACCCGCCACTCGTTAACTTCACCCTCCCAACAGGGTCTGTTTTAGATCATGCTCCCATGACAAAATATGACTGGATGTCCTATAAATATCTGATTTTCTTTCATTTAATCTCTCCATTGGACAACAGTATCTTCTTACATTATCAGAATTCAGACATGTCAAAGTAGACAATATGAAGATCCTAAGGCCTCATTTGTAACTACTAATCATAGCCTAACCTTAACCCGAACCTAACTCTAACCCTAATCCTAACCCTAACCTAATCTAACCTTAACCCTAACCAAACCCTAACTCTAACCTAACCCTAACCCTAACCCTAACCTAACCTTAACCCTAACCTAACCCTAACCTAACCCTAACCTAACCCTAACCTAACTCTAACCCTAACCTAACTCTAAACCTAATCCTAAGCATAGTGAATATAAAAAGAACAAGAAGTTGGGACAACTCAACAAATACAGAAAATTTCAAGTTTATCCACTTTCATTTTGTTGGCTGAAATGTATTTTGGTTAAGTTTGGTTGCAGAAGGGGTGCTTCATAAATTTAAGCAAAGCTTTGTAAATCCCAGGTTTCGTTAGTAGAGAACAAAGATGAAAGGCAGGTGAGTAAAGGATCCCTGTCGTGTGAACAGATGTCGCACCCATGCAGGCCGAGGCTCACTTCCCGCCGGCCTCCCTTCCCTCTGATAATCTTCACTATGGAAATGTGCCGCTGAAAATTTTGACGCCACAGACCAATTTCTTAGCTGTTTTAGGAAAGCAAAAGAAGGAGGAAAAGGAGAAAGAGGAGAAGAAGAAGGATGAAAAGCAGAAGGGAAAGAAGAAGAAAAAGAAGGGGATTGGGAAAAGTTTACTTAGTTTAGTATTAAACATTTTCCCCAAAATTTAGGAAACCAAAAAAATCCACATGGGAGAATCTGTATAATCATGACAGGAAGAAGCAAATTGAGGAACCATCTTAGTTCATGCACAAAGCACACTCAGGGGCTTCCTGAACACGATCCTTCCTGTTGCCTACATCCTGGCGTAGCTCTCTCTCTTCTCCTCCAGTCCAAGTCCCCCTCCCTGCCACACACGTCGTTCCTCTCCTGTGCCCGCCGTGTCTTCACACATAACATTCACTTTGTCCTGCTTCCAGGACCCTTCCCACCACCTCTATGGGAAATCTCTGGTTTCAAGAGCTATTTCATTACCTTATAAGACTGACTGAAAATACACAATTGGGGGAAGGATTTTCTCAGACAACCTAAGGTGCCCTCGAATCAATCCTTGCCGTGACGTACGTGAAGATGCAGAACCGGCAGGAGCCGCACAGGCAACAATATCGAGGGAAGAAGCGAAGTGAGCGGGGGGGCCACACCACCGCGGGTTCCCACGGCACGTGGCGACACTGCTTGAAATCAGCTGCGGAGTTCCAGATTGCTGAGCACAGCTGTAGTTAGGGGTAGCAGTCAGCAAAATGTTCGTTTTTCAAACAAAGATATAAAAACACAACAAAGAGTTGCAAAAGATCCCGCTAAGATAGCTATAAGAAAGTAGAATACTCTGATCACATGAAGAAACCTCTGTGCATTTTAACACAAGTGTCTTCCTTGAAACTCTGTACCCTGTTTGGAGAGTTGGGGGAAGCAAGGACCCATTAAAAAGGTCTCACTGGTTACTGGTCTCAGTATCAATAGCTAAAATGCCTGATCAAAGAAGACAATGGTTGCAATCATTGATAAATCTCCAAAATCTAGAATGATGCCTTCCGTAGAGTACTCAACAAATACCCTGATACGCCCGCTGTCCAGAGCACCCTTACTTGCCTGGCCAATACCTGTTTATTCTTTCACACCTCACTAGGCATGGACTGCTCTCCCTGAGCACCCAGCACAGATATCAGCCCCATCTTCAGGGCGACCTTCCTGCCACTTGCAAGTTCTGTCGGCAGTGGTCTCAGGGAAGGCGATGAGTTTTTGTAGGTCTGTCTGCCTTGATTCATTCTGAGAGCCTTGTGGTGGAAAACGTGTCTCACCCATCTCTGAATTCCCGTCACTTAGCATAAGCCTGAAATGCAACAGACATTCCATTTCAGAGGTGTGTTTACTGGGTAGAAATATTTTCCTTTAAGACTCTTCAGGAACTTTCAACAGAAAAAAAAAATGTATGTACGGCGTGCATAGTACTGCGCAAGACTCGATATGCAGAGCGTTATGCTAGACTCTATGGGGAGGATTCAAAGATGAATATGACACTGTCTTTGCATTCAAAGCTGCAAGCTAGCCGGAACCATTACCAGAGGCATCTCTGGCAAGAAAATTTAAAGTACAATTGAAAGCTAATCTTTATTTATGGATTGGAATAATTGAAGTAAAAGAGAATGCACTGATTTGTACCTGGCTGGTTATGTTTCTTTATATATGCTCTTATATATTATTTATTATAATGTAATTTGAAATGACTTCCATTATTTATAAAATGTATTTAAACCAATATTTAAAACCATCTAAGTTCCACAGCGTCTGGAAGCTTGTGTTAATCAGGGTCTTGCCAGCCGGGAAAGGAATCTGCCCTGCTGAAACCTACAGACTCTAAAACTGCAGCCCGAAAGCATCCGCCAGGAAACTTTGGCTTGAGGTGGGACTGTGGCCAGGACACCCCATGGCAGTAGGGCACATTTTGAACTTCCTTTCAATAGTCCTCCCGCTTCTGGCTGCCTCATCTCTTGAAACTCAGTCACGGATCAAGATGAAACAACTCTGGGGCCAGTTGTCCTCTCCCATCATTCCCCATCCCCGGTGCCTCCTTGCCCTTCGAAGGCTCCCGGACTTCAAATGCTTCTAGATCTTTCTCCTTCACTCATCTCTAAAATGGCCCAAGACTCTTCCAGACACTGAAGAACGTCTTCAAGGATTCTCTGTTCCTGTGACTCTCTCCAGTGAATCTGACTCCACAGGAAGCCTGTCCCTGTGAAGTGGGAAACAAGCACTTTCCTGGGGCTGCCACCTCCCATCCTGGGGCTGCTTCTCCATCCAACTGCCTGCTTCCTCCTTTGGAACCTGCACCATCCTGCTGCTGTCCAAGCCGGTTCTCTGGCATTTCCTCCTGTCCCACCAATCTGCACTTACAATTGCCCTGACCCTGGGCCTGATTTCTCACCATCATCCTAAGTTACTTCCGCATCCACAGGGATGTTGCCCCTTGACCTCACTCAATTCCTTCTTTCTCTAGAATCCCTCTGTTTAGGAAACTCCATAACCAAAAGCAAAAATCAAATGTAGGAAGCCAAGGTGGGGCTCTGAGTGACCCTGTGGTATTTAGCTAAGAGATGTTCTTCAGAATCAAAACACAACATCAAACGAGAAATAAGAGCTAAGAATCCATGAGCAGAACAGGAGTGGCCCAGTTCATCGACCTTTACTGAGGGTCCCCTTCTGCCCGGCACTGCACTGGGGACACTTTGTTTTAGAAAGCTTGTTGTGAGGACTGCAGAATGGAGACTGGTGAGAAAACAGTCCTGAGTGGCCTCATCATTGGGCCTGTGTACTTCATGATTAAGCCAACCAGCCAGATCCAAAACACACTGATATTTTCAACCTCAATCTCATTCCTTGTGCTAGAGCAGATAGAAGCAAAATTTAACCCTTCTCCACTTAAAGCATTGCATAACTAATGATAGTAATGGTTCCTCTCCCAATAATGATGTACATATGCATATATAAGAGAGCTCAGCTGAAATTTCAGGGCTTTTCAATCACACCTCGACTCTGATCCTACGGTCAAGAATCAATACTTAGCTGCCAGTCTAAGCCTAAATCTTTGGTGGAATCATAATAGATTTGTGATAATGAAATGATGATAAACGTTTTCACAGATATATCTTTGAGCAGCGACTGCTTCACAGGACAATATCTGAATAGGGCAAGTGATAGCTGCTAAAGATAAAGGGCCTGAATGGATATGGGGAGGGAATTCCCTGACTACATGGCTCATCTGCTTCCCCCAAAGCCACCGGGGAGGAGTACGGTACAGCACAAACAGCACTTCAAAATCTGTCAGCCAATACTGCTGCCTTCTCAAAGGCTGCCTCCACAGCACGTTGCTCCTGCACATGCACCTGCCATTGTGAGCCACACTGTGTTGCAGCAAATTACAAACATGCTTTAAATCTTCGGCTAACGTGAAGTATGTACAGAATTTCAAATATGAACCTGTAAGCTGAAGGCCTTGCATTTTTCACTACTATTCAACCTGTTGGGTACTTGGGGACTGATGAGCTTCAGCCTCTAATGCTTGAACCTCTTTCTCCACCTCCGCCCAGGTAATTACTACAAGTATGTAGCAAAGGTATACTCTAGTCAGACTCCTTAATTCACATATTTAGAACTACTTCTGTTAGACAGTGATGATTTAATTCAGACATCATCTCTGGATTAATCCTTTAATCCCATCTAGAGTCATTAAATGGACGCCGGAGTGGGCAATTATGCAGAGAAAGAAACTTTAACAATGAAAACTGGTAGATGATGAAATCGAAGAGAGGCTGTAAGTAGTCACTTAGATAAATGTTGGCTGATTAACAGTTAAAATATGTGATGTTTTGTGAACTATGTTTCTAATCACTGATGACAAAAGTAGAAAGGAATGGTTAAACTATAATGTAGCTGTTTTTATGTCTGTAACAGATAACTTACTCAGCTATGCAACACAACACAACGGCATCCCAGATGAAAAACACCTCCCGTCTAATCCCTGCTTCCCTTAGTCTGAACGAAATAGAGATTTCATTTTGCTTTGGTTAAGGTTTCTGCCACGGCACTGTCCCTAGCCCGTGGCCATGTCTAATCAGTGGTACAACCTCGCACTTTTAATGAACTCCCAGGGTTGCATGGGAAAGCTTGTGCTCCCTGACAGATAAGGTTTTTAAATCAGCGGCGATGTAGACCTTTCTCTTCTCTTCTTATCAGAGGGAAACACCTCTAGTGCGGCTGACGGTGTTCAGGTGCTGTGTCTCCGCAAAACACAGCAAATGACCTCTTCTCCAGCGAGGCAATCACAGCAGATTAAAATTACAGCACCGAGCAGCTCTTCAGACGAAATGGTAACAGGAAACAAAAATCATAGTTCTATAGAATCAAATTTATTGGTGAATTTTTTGTGAGTGACCTTCTTCTGAAGAACTATGAAATTACAGATAGGACATAACAAAAAGCTTGGGGTTTAGTCATTCTTAAAGACTGAATTACTTCTACATGGGTGCAAAAGAGGGAGAGTAACCTGATACACTCAGTCTTACCTCTGACTCTGGGAAATGAAGAGTCAATGAGATTGCAGGCTCAGAACTGCCATTTTACAAGAAAGAAGAAACAGACAGATGTAATCCGGCTTGGTGTTCAGTACTGAACAGAAGTGCCGAGGACAGTGAAAGGAGACAAGCACACAATGGGCCTCGCTCCACTTCACCTCTGCAGGGCACAAGGATTCCGCACTTGTAGAGACGGAGGGTTGTGATCTTCACGCCCTTCTCTATATTTGGCACTACAAAGTTAGCAGTCACTGATAGAAATCTATACTTCCGATACAAAGTAGGTAAGACCAAGAAGTAGAAAGATGTAAACAGAATTAGAAAAAAAAAAAAGAGTATAAGTCAGCAACCATTTTTATTAATGTGAAATCAATTTGTCTGTCTGTTCTCAGACTTTTGACCTTAAAACCATAAAATGTGAGAGTTAATTTTTAATTAAGATGCTTCCTTCCTCTGCTGAATTCTTGTGATTATGGCCCAAATGGTGTGAAATTGGACCAAAGGTGAAATTGTTCTTTTTTTCCCATTGTTTTTCAAGGCAATTTAGTCGTTCTCCAAATTCCACTTATCATATTTTATGCTATTATTTTACAAAGCAATACACCAATCTGTTTTCTTCTCATTCACCTGAATAATTCAATTCACAATGTACTCATGCATCTAGACTTCTTAACTGATTTCTTCATTTAAAGCTCAAACTCTGTCAAAGTATAATCTTGCTTTCCAAAGGAACTGACTGTACACATCACCGACCTCATTTCTCTTATTATCCTTAGTTTCCAGGAGGACGCTAACAATGACTTCTCAGCATGAGGGTCTGTAACTAGAAAGACGGGTGAGTGCCCCTGAGTTAGAGCCTCACTGTGCCAACTCAGGGTTATCTGCTTTCACTTGCAAACTGTCCAGGCTTGGATGCCACGCTCTTAGCTACATTTACCTGGATGCCTTTGCACAAAAGTAGCTCTCAATCTGTAAGTGCTCTGGACTAGAATAATTAGCTTTAAAGATTTCTTTGGCAGGACTTCTAGTCAGTGCATGACATCCAAGTGAAATGATAGTATAGCCATTATGTCTATTCCTAACCTGAAAAGCTACAGTCACTTTAAACTGAGAGACTAGTTCTTGTTTAAATGATGTTATCATTGATAATTCTTTGCTGTTTGAAATGCTAATATTAACAAACACTGATGAAATGGTGACATTCATTGCAGGTCGATGCCCCATTTAAACCACCACTCTTCACAGTCTTTACTTTTGCTTTATCTACTTTTGGAGAATGCAGTATGATTAACACAAATCCCTAACATTGTCTCACGTATTAGTCAAATAATATCATCACAAAAAGAGGTTTCATAAAATGTAAAGAACTTGTTAAAGTATAACCACAGGTAACAATATTGCTAATGACTGCAAGAGAAAGTTTACAGATCAAATGCCCGGTGACTTTTGTAAAAAGCTAAAGAGCTGCGAGGATTATAAAAATCCAAATTCCATGACCGACTTCAGTTAGGGCAGGTATAAGTTGATTTGTATAAAATAAAGAAATGAAACAAACAATTTATGAAAAGTACATTACATGATGGACAAAGCAAGATGATAGTTTTAATTAATAAAGGAATACATTTTTTGTTAATCTATTTTGCTTTTCAAAACTGAAATCTTGCCGGGTGTGGTGGTACAAGCCTGCAATGCCAGCACTCGGGAGGCAGAGGCAAGAGGATTGCCCTGAGTTTGAGGCCAGTCTGGGTTACTTAGGAACTCAAGGCCAGCCTGGACCACATAGTGAAACACTGTCTCAAAACACCAAAAAGAAAAAAACAAACAAACAAAAAAAAAGCTGAACCCTAAAGAAACCAAAGAGGGAGCTCAAAACTTTGTTCCCAAAACACAGACTACTTCCTTTCTTCAGTTTGGATGCACTCTTAGATTTAAACACTTGGCCTTTGTTTTCAATATTAATCCTCTCTTCATCAAAGTAAAGTTAAAAAGTATGCAAAAAAGAAAAAATAAAAATGCTTAACTAATTTTGACAGCAATTGCACTAATATGAACTGTTAAACACACTTCTAGGACTCTAAGCAATGAAAGCTGGAGGAGGGCTGCTAACAAGGCCCATATCTAAAATCTAAATTTCAATTATCTGCTGTATTTACAGCCCTATTCTTTACAATGTGCCAGAAGGGATGGCTTAGCAGTGGAAGCATCTGGTTTCCAATTGCTCTATTTCTTGAGTCTCACAATTTAATTCGTCCCCTAGTCCTTGTAGGGCCTGAAAATGCAGAAAAATCATCCCATAGTCACTTGTGGCCTTATTCATCTAGTGCTTTCTACACTGGTAGCAGCAATGGTATGTTCCTAAATCTTTTCTTCGTTTTTATAATTCCATTCCATCCTATATTGAGTGGAGACTAATTTCCCTTTAGGAGAGCCCCCACAGAATTTCTCATGGTTGTGCAGTATACAAAGTAACAGGGGATTAATTAAACACACAACAAAGTAACAAAAGTATCTAACAAAATATGGTCATAATGACCATAAAATTTCAAATCATAGTCACTGGAAGGAAGGGATGTAGAAGCAACTCATATCCAGTACAAATGGACATCCTGATCCCTGAGGGCTATGGAGAGAGGCCTCTGTCATCGGTCCCTTACAAGTCATGTGTTTTCTCCCCGTGTCCTCTATTCTGTGAGTATTGTCATGGAAAATAGAGGCCACATGAGATCCTGCTTAGAATGCTCCTGTCACGCATGTAATGTCTGCACTTTATGACTTCCCAAAGAGCAGCGCTTCAGTACCTATTTTGTAGGGTATATTATTTCTGTGATCTTTACTGTCACCGAGAGAAACCCAGGAGGGCTTGCCGAAGTCTTCACTAAAATAGCAAATTAAGTGAGATTAGAAATGTCATAATTAATTAGACCAGTCAGAATCTATACTCAGGGATAGTAATCTGCTAAGTGACTAATAAAGCTATGTGACTAAAAAAGCAATATGCTCAGTGTCAACAGTGGGATATCTGCGAGTTCTAGAAGCATTAAACTTGACCTTTCGTTGCTTCCCAGCACTCCTCTCAGACTCCTTCTGCAGTGAGTGATTCTGACCACATTTTAAAGCTTATTTTAGAATATATTTTCTCTTACACAATGTGCTAGAATGATAGTAATTTGCTTCACTTCAACCTAGTCATTTATAAATACAAGAAATAATGGGAATAACTATTGTTATATTTTATTCCTAGAATGAATACAGAAAATGAAACATTTTCAAATATAATTCAGATGTAAATATATACTGAATATAAAAACAGCATAAAGGTCTTTGGATTAATAATTCAATAGAAAATGCCAAAAATAGTACAAAAAGTACAAAGAATTTAAAACCATCAAGGTATTATTTAAATACATAAATGCTAAAGGTAATGAAGTGAGTGACAAACATAGATACTTTTTATTTAACACAAAAACTGTGGGGCTGGGATGCAGCTCAATGGTAAAGAACCTGCCTATCACGCATAGGTCCTGGGTTCGATTCCCAGCAGCACACACACACACAGACACACACACACACACACACACACACACACACACACACATATCAAAATAAGTGTCATGGATGATTTTAATATATTATAGAATAATAGTTTGGAATGGCAGTGGTTTTTTTGATACAAAATAGCCTTACTTAAGTTGCATTGAAAGTACTATGTTTGAATAAGAGTATATTCTTTTTTTAAAAAGTTCTAGAGATTTTCCATTTTTTTAAATAAAGAATAAAAATGTAGATTCTCAAATTAAGAAAGTAAAATTCAGCAGTAACGTTTTTTCTGGGGGGGGGTGCTGGGGATCAAACTCAGGGCATTTCGCTTGCTAGTCAAGAGCTCTACCACTGAGCTAAATCTTCAACCCCTCAGCAGTAACTCTTTAAAGAGATTTGAAACCTGACGATACTGAAAGATTTAAAGCAGCAAGATATATTAGTGGTAGTAACCAAAAAAGAAAAAAGATACTTGCACAACTATGAAAATATCAGACAAAACAGACCAAATAAAAAGTATTATTAGAGAATTAAAAGACTATTACATAATAATGAATAAGCCAGACAAAGATATAATGATTCATAGTGGGAAATTTTAATGTTTTCCTTAACAATTGATAGCTACTATAGACTAAAAGATACAGAATACTAAATGGAACAAGTGGAAAGTTTGTTTAATGGAGATAGAAATTGACATCTGACATTTTTGTAAGCAAACAAGGACATATGAAGAACATACAAGGAAAGGAGAAATAAGAGTGATCTAACCATGTATCAGGACATGAAACCAGCTGAATGAATCCTAAAAGATTATAAACGCCCACCTTGTTCTCTGACCACAGTGCCATTAAGTCAAAATCAATAACAAAGAAAACTAAAAACAACAATCTACCCCCACGCATTACGAAAATTTTGTTTAAAGATTGTTATCTAAATAACTCATATAACAAAGAACAAATCAACACAAATTTACAAAGAATTGTATGATAAGATATATACATTTTAACATTTAAGTGTTTATATTTAAAAATGACTGTAGTAGATGATAGAAAATGTTTATCATCCATCTAAAATTTAAGACTGGTGGAGGATTTCATAAAGGAAAGCTCAACCAGGTGGCTGTCACCTAAACCCAGTGACAGTAAGATGTCAGGTCCCTGACAATGCTATTTATGTTTACATTTAGCTCCACCCCCCCAACCCTGAAGTGCTCACACACACAACTTTGGGAGGTGACTGGATCATGAGGGCGAGATACTCACGGGAAGATTAAAAGCAAGTCACCTATAAACTCTTCTTAAAAATAAATTACTTAAGCTTTCACTCCCACAAACTGAACAAAAGCATGTAGGAAGAAGAAAGAAAATAGTATAAATAAAGTAGAAACCAAAGAGATAGAAGATAGACTTATACTAAGAAAAAAAATCAGTCACCTAAAAAGCTGATTCTTTGCAAAGACTAAAATTAGCACATCTCTCATCCAATCTAGAACAAAAAAAGAAAGGACAAAAATTGATAAAAGAGAGGACAAAAATGAAAGAGGAAACACCAGTACAAATTCCATAGACAGTAAAAGAAACATAAAAAAAATTCTTTACACTGTTATCGTATTTGACAGCCTTAGTCAGATTGACAAATTCCCTGATGACACTGATTACCAGACTGACACAATGAGAGAAGTAGTGCCGTGTGTCACTTGAAGAAACCGAATCTGTAATTACAAACCTTCCCACAGAGACAATAGCAGACCCGACTGACAGTATCTTAAACATCCAAGAAAGAAATAATACGAATTCGATAAAATTTCCTCCAGAAATTGGGAAGGAAGGAATACTTCTTGCCTCACTTTGTGACTGATATTACCATGAAAGCATGATCATATAAAGACATTATTGCAAAAAGAAAATCAGAGACAAATACACCTCATGAACAAAGATATAAAAATATTTAATGATGTCAATTAAGTCTAGCAATATATAAAACTGTTCATATATATTTATCCAGTGGATTTATACCTGGAATGCAAGCCTGATAAAAACATTAAGAAATCCAACTTACCATGTTAACAGAACAAAATAAGTGGACATAGAAAAAATAATCTGATAATTTTAACATGTTTTCTGATTTAAAACTCACAATGTTAGGGCCAGGAGGAAGCTTCTCCAATCTAACAAAAGGAATGAATCTATGAAAACATGTAGCACTAACATTATTTTTTAAGGGCAAAAAACTACTTGCGTTCTACAAAGACTGGCGGACCGCGGGGATATCTGTTCTTAGCACTTGTGTATTTAATGTTGTATCACAGGTCGAAGTCACTGTTGTAAACCATGAAAAGGGACAAAAGCTTTGAGATTGGACAACACTAAAGTTATCATCCTTTAAGCAAAATAAATAGTGCAGGATAAACTGTATTAGATACATGAAAAAATGACAGTGGACTTCTAATTTATATCACAGAAAAAATAATTTCAAGTGGATTATAGATTTAAAAATGAATGACAAAGATAATAATACTTCTTCAAAACAACAAAGAAAATATGTTCATGGTTTGAAGGTAGAGAAAGACATATTAAACAAGACATAAATGCACTATCCATAAAAGAAAAGATAAATTGGACTATTCATCAAAAAGTACCACACACAGAATAAAAAAGGCACAAACGCCTATCAGAAGCATGCAGCACATGCTTCTGATAAATGGAGTCTTACAGAAAATATATACAGAAAATCTAAAAATCAATGAAAGAGAGGCAGGAGCTACAGGAAATACAAAGGAAATATGGGAAAGAAACCAAGACAAGTACTTCATTTATGATGACAAACACGTGGCTAATAAACTTATGAAAAAAGTGCCCAAGCTCATTAATTATCAAACACCAACTAAAACCTAAGCTGATACAAGCACAGATCCATCAGAAAGGCTAAAACGAAAAGGACAAAGCAGTATGAGGTACTGGTAGGGACATGGTACTTCTCTCTCAGCCTGTTGGGCGCTCTTTGCATAGTCCCTGAAAAACTGATCTTATGTAAACAAACCTTACCTCTGAGGTGTGCAGACTTAACAAGACATGCACACCTGTGCACCAAGACAAGTGCAAAAATACCTGCAGTGGTGTTACTGACAGTCTCAAATTGAAAATAATCTAAATATCCACCCCCGGGCAAAAGGATAAAAATTTTGAGATAAAAATAATGGATTCACATGGAGTGATGAATCAAGAAAAGCTAATGTATTAAGAAGTATTCCAATCCCTCTCTTTTTTCATAAGGAGTAAGAAATATTAGCTGGGGGAGGTTACATCAAGAAATATATGTTTAAATATACTACTTAAAGCTAAAAGGCAACCATTAAACTGAAGATTATAATTGACCTGAAAATGACTTCAAGGAATCAAGAAGTAGAGGTGGCAAAACAGAAATAGGAAGGAGATGTGAGTGTATGAAGTTGTTCATCTTTGCTAAGAAGTAGTGAACAGCAGATACGTGAAGTCAGCAAGTCGAGAGAGAGGAGAATACATGTAATACTTAAAATTATATGGTAGGCCACAAAAAACATATCAAAACAGCACCTGGAACGCGTGGATACCTCTACGATGGGGTCTAAAGAGGAGACAGAAAAGCAGACTTATCACTTTCCTCTCAAAATTTGAGTTTTAAACATGTGCATATGTTGCTTCTATAGAAAATATATGAATTAAAAAGTACATAAAATAGGCAAAAGGCTCTGAGCAGGCCTTCAGCATTCCAGTTCTGTACAAAGCTCACAACGTTGAACTTACTGACAAATGGTTGATTTCTGAGTAGTAAAGAATGATCATTAAAAAAAAAAATACTCTTCAAATCCTCAAATCTAAATTAAGGCACCTGTCTGTGACCTTGATCTTCTGGTTTAATAAGAATTACATCATATGCATTAATCTATGTGAGCATAATTTTACTAAATGTTATTGTTTTGAAATATAAATTTGTGATTTACACAGCACATGCTAATTTATTTGTAGTTAGAAAAATATAAATTTTTAAAAAGTGTTCTCACGATGTGCTGTGGTCCACTGAAAAGTGTGTGTCACCTCCAAAATTCACGAAATGAAGAGGTGCAACATCGGTTAGACGGCTCAGGCCCTGCGGTCAGGCACGTCCAGAGCCTTCTCCAGATGCGGGATGCTCCCTTTGCGCTGCCGGCTTTGCCTTCTGACATGGGCAGACACAGCCATAGCGGATGAACTACTTATTTAGGCAGTAAGCACAGGATATTTTTTATAAAGCAGCTAATTGGTTCATCTTTAGAAAAGAAATACTCTCACCTGAAAAACCTAAAAAACCCTATACAATGAATTTAAAAAAATGATGCAGTAATAGCCACTGAGTGAAACTAAAATACTAAGTTGCTTAGTCGCATCTAATAAAAAGAGCAAAGCTAAATTATGAACATCCCCCAGTCAGAGTTTTCAATGCCATGACTTGTTAACTAGAATCCTCACAATTCCTAATTAGTTTAGGTTAAGCATTTAACCACAGAAAAGCACCTTTTCATAAATAAAATACACTTAATTATATAAATCGCCTTTTTGGGAAGTCATGTATATGATACATGATATGTATAAAAACTGATTTCCTGGTATTAAAATCACAACGAAGTAATTATTAAGAATCAGTGGCTAGAATTTTAATAATTTTGTGAGTTTATGACAAACACAAATAACCAGTTTGTATTAAATGAGACACTGAAGTAAGTTACTATGTGTCTTATTGCTTTATGTATTTGCCCAACCTCCACACTAAAATTCCTATGATCCTTTATTATTTAAATGGGAAAATAACGAGCCATGAAAGTTAATTACAGATGAGTATCCATTACCCAAAATACTTGCTACCAGAAGTATTTCTGCTTTTGTTTTTGGTTTTTTTTTTTTTACTTTTGTTAGTACATGTTTGCGGTACAGTGTATTTATGGAGAGTTTGAGGCTTATATGGAGATGTTTAGTGGGATGTTGCCTCCTCATGAGTAATTTTCAGCTTAGTGTGTCCGGTGCTACCATTTACTCCATGTATCATTTTTGTTAATTAATTTTGACTCTGTCCCTCTGTTTTGTTGAAAGAATTGCTTCTACTTATAACAGCATCCACAAATTCACTCTTACAACACTTTGATATGATAGTCTTTGCAGTTACTCTTCCCCTTCTGTCTATTCTCTATGCATATTATGACAGTTTATTATTTGTGGTTGCTCTATAGTGAGGTAGGTGAATTGGGGTGGCAAGCCTGGGAAGCGGCTGGATGAGCAGTGTCAGGCACCAAGTGGGAAGTTTGAAGGGGATAATAGAAGTAGATGAGAAGAAAAGGATGATGTGGGGTCTGATTTCATTGGCATACTTTTAGTTGAGTTGAAAGGTTGAGAGTTTTCAGAGGGTAATTTGTGGGGACAAGGCAGGGAGAGATATGGGAGAAAGAGGGTTCACTTTGTGATTGTGGAAAGCCAACAGGGAACCTGTGCTTGTCAGATCCTACTGACAGGGAGGCTCTGGAGGTCAGATTTGGGTCAGCCAAGAGCTCAGGACAGGGACGACTGAGGAATTACACTAGAGAAGACAGGAGTGACAGCGAGGGAGCTAATTATGGTGAATTTAAAAACTTTTTCCATATCTATAAAAAGAATAAAGAAATACCTTAATAATATTGTCTTGGGGGTTTGAGGTGAGGAAACTAAATAAAGAGCTGAGATGAGGGAGAGAACCTTAGACACC
>PVJO010005378.1:0-99190 GCA_004026905.1 Hystrix cristata | reverse complement strand
TTGGAGACTTTGTTGTGGTTTTTATTATGACTGCTCACCTTCATCTTGGCACATGCCAAAATTCCAAACTGCAGTAGGAATTCAGCATAAACCGCATGGTTTGCATGAACAGTTGAGAGACATGAGCCATTCTTATCTGGGGGTGGTGGGGAACCTTCCTGAAATCTAAGTTCTCAGATGCTAGCCAAGGGATGACCTTACAACCTTTCTAAAGACAGCAGCCACAACCTGTTAACCTTTATTGTACAAAATATAGTTCAAGTCTAAGGCACTTTATTCACTTATGCAGGTATAAATAAAACTTATTTTCAAAAATTTTAGCTACTTAGTGGACGTGGGTCATGTATAGACTATGTGATAAAAGTATAATTCAGAACTGTGTCTTTGTCAGTTACAGTGGTTTATTCCACAGACATACCTTGTCACCTTAATTCTGACTTTACTTGTAGAGTGTTCACACATAGCCTCCACTGCATTTAACTTTTTAATGGCCTTGTGGCCCTTTCAGGTGATAGTTTTCTCAAATGCTATGGGGACAGAAAAATGTGTAAGGAAGCCACAATATTCTAGCCTCCTTTTTCGTTTTTGTTTTTTTGAGACAAAGTCTCAAAGGTATGTCATTCAGGCTGGACTTGAACTCAATATGTAGCACAGGCTGACCTCGAACTTCTGGCAGTCCTCCTGCCTCTTCCTCCCAAGTACTGGGATTACAGACCTGCGCCACCACACCCAACATATGAATACTTATTTTAGGAAGCTTAAAAATGAAAAATTGCTTTCATTAAGATTCAGGTTTCTGTCTCTTCCCCCTGCCCTGCTGGGGATTGAACCCAGGGCCTTGTGCATGCTAGACAAGTGCTCTACCACCGAGTTACACTGCCAGTCCCATTTAAGATTCTTGATAGATAAATCGAGGAGAAATTTTAAATGGTCTGGTCTTAAGAGTTAAGGTCAGAAAGGCATCTTCCAAGGCTCTCAAGAGTTGCTAAGCTTACGTAGAAAGGATTTCATGCCAGTTCCTAGGGGAGAACATTTGACACTAATATCTGATTCCTTAGCAGCTGGGATTTGGGAGTTCTGCCTTTGAAATCTGGTGAGAATTAAGATTTTCAGTCCTTTTTACTAATAGCTCTTTGCTATCTGTTCTGTCACTGACAGAAATTTGAATTTGAGCTAGTAGGAGTTTGAATGTCTGATTTAAGGTTTTGAAAGAGACTTTACTGCTAGGCGTGGTGGTGCATGTTCAGCTTCTTGGGAGTTGGGGCCAGAGGATTCAAAGTTTTGAAGCCAGCTGGAGCAACTTAGCAAGACCCTGTCTCAGAATTTTAGAAAGAGGTGAAGATGTGTGTAGTTTAGCATTTCCTAGGTTCAGTCCCTCGAACAGCACACAAAAAAAACTGAAATTTCTCTTGAGCAAACTTTTCAGAGCTAAAAGTTTTTCCCTCTAACTTAGTTTTCCGCTGGCAGAGAATACCTGAGTATGTTCCAAATGTGGTTAAGTTACTCTATCTAAAGGTGGTATTGGTGTTTTGTAACCTCCGTGTTGCAGTTTGTCTGGGGCAACTAGACATGCTTTACATAAGCCTGGCGGCTCCGGAGCCAAACCTTCTTTGCAGTGAAAGGAGACCTAACGGGTATGGTGCTGGTGAGGTCACTTGCTCTTTAAATAGCTCCTGGCTCTTGAAACAAGGACAGCATGATTTAGGGGAAAGGCTAGAACTTGATCTCTATAGCCTCAGGCACTCGAGCATCTCTGGGTATCAGAAGCGGATATTAAGTTGCACTGTGGGCAGCAGAGCTGGGCATCTACACCAGTGTAAAAAGAGACCAGAGTTTGGAGGTGGTGCGAGCACCTATGGGCCCTGCAGAGACCTTGGTCTGTTCCCAGCTGGTCTGGGGCGTTCTTTGCCGACTGATGCTCAGGTGCATGGAAGGGAAGTGATGTATGTAAGGCAGCTAAGGAAGTGTCAGGCCGGAGTAGAGGGTAAAGTGGAGAAGAGATACCTGATGGAAGAAGATTAGGAGACTGTTACATAAGAAATGGAGATGTCTCTTGCGAGGACTAAAGGAAGGAAAGGTATTCAAGGTGTCCTCAGAAGCACTTGTTCACATCTCTCAATATTAGTGTATTCAGAGCGTTGGTCTTATGCATCCTATCATAATCTTGTGAAAGAGGCAGGAGCTGTGTCTTACAGATAAGCAAACTGAGTCGAAGAAATGAAACAGCTTGTCTGTAGGGACGCTGAGCACATGGTGGAACTGGGCAAGCTATCTTCTGAGTTATTTGTACTGTGTGGACATCAGAACTCGGCAGGAGTGAGAGTGGTCTGAGATAAACAGTGACTATATGAAGAATTGGATAAAAGATGAGAAACATCCTTATTCCTGCAAGAGAAGTGATATTTGCCTGAGGGGGTTGTGGAGTAAAAGGTACCTCTTTTCCTAACTTCCTTCTACTCTGAATTACCAGAACTGTTTTTCTTTTTCCTTTTTTGGGGGGTATCGAACTCAGGGCCTTGCACTTGCTAGGCAAGCACTACCACTGGGCTAAATCCCCAGCTTCTTTGGCTGTTTTTTTTTTTTTTTTTTTTGAGACACGGTCTCACTGTGTACTTCAGACCACCCATGAACTCATTATGTAGCCCAGGCTGACCTCAGACTCTCAGCTGATCCTCCTGCCTCAGCCTCTTGAGTGCTGGAACGACAGGCATGTGCCACCATGCCTGGCACCCTCCAATTTATAAGAGGGGAATATATGAATATATATACGTGTGCGTGCATGCGTGTGTGTATGTGTGTGTGTATATAGATACAGATAGATAGCTGTATATAGATGTAGATACAGTAAATGACTGAAACAGAAAAATTTTCTTGGTCCAACCACCCTGTCCCCGGGGCAGCTTTGTGTGTCTTTTTAGAAAATCCTTCATGTCTGCTGCATAGATGGCGTTGGTTGATCTCTGCAGGGAACAGAGATGTGGAGAGAGTAACCAGTTTACCTGTGAGAGTGGGCAGGAGAGTAGGGTGGTACAGATTTCAGAGAATGTGAGTATTCACTTGAGTTTTGATAGTCCTGTAAGTATTTCGCAGGCAGGAACACTGGAGGCTATTGTAGGAGGCAAAACAATGTGTGAATGGTTAGAAGTGTGGTGTTTCTGCAGTTGACTTGTTAGGACCACAGCACAGCCACGTGTGAGGATGAGTCTTGGGCAGTACCTAGTCCTCTGTAGGGCTTGTGAGATAGGGAATGATCTAGGATTCCCACTTACGCTTAGCTCTTGGCTCACTATACATAAGTTTAGGCACAGGAGAAGCTGCAGTTGACCAAATATTGGTATCTGACCTCAAAGTAGGGATGAAAGAGCTCTATCCTTATTAGAATAATCAGTTTCAGCGGTTGTCAGACACTTACATGCGTGTCACAGTTATGGCTGTGATATCACGGAAATTCACGTTAACTAAATATAGTGTTAGTGACTTAATATCTTTATGAACAGTTGTTTGGTAGTCAGAAAACACTGGTTTGATGTTGCTTTAGTTTCCTCAAAGTAACTAGTCTTGGGGATGGTGAAGACAGAAACTTGTAGAAATGCCTGCTAAAAGAGCATTTATTCTGCTGACTCCCCAGCCCCAGAAGTCATCGCTCGTCTCTGCGTGCTTTCATACTGCTAATTGGAGTCTGTGAGATAGAGCCACAAATACGTGTTTCCCCAAGTTGCTAAAATACAGTAGTCAGACAGATCCTCTGCCCCCAGGTTTTATTTCCTTTCTGAGGTTTGTCTTAATGCCCTGAGATACTGTGTTATTCTGAAAACTTGCTGAGGTATGTAAATCATCTCTACTTGAAATCCCTAGGATTGGTTGGAATATATGTGATGTTACATGGGCAATCGGTTGGCCTTTTGCAATTTAGATGAAATTTGACTTCTCATCTAAGACGGAGACTTGACAGTTCTTTCATAGGACAGTGCATGCGAAACTGTTCTCTTGGGAGAGAGCTGGGGTTCAATTACCATCGATCCAGCTGCATTTTCCCCTTCATTGTTGCTTGTTCCCCCTTCATGTCCCTTCCCTCCACCCATGCAGCCTGACTTCTCTTTCTGTTAGTCACTTGGCTCAGTGGATAAATCTGTTGTGACTTAGTAGCACGAAGATATAATGGACCCAGTTGACATCGTCTGTACCTTAACAGTTCTTTATTCTTTTCTCCTAAAAGGTGACAGAGCTGAATGAGCCACTGTCCAATGAAGAACGAAACCTCCTGTCTGTGGCCTACAAGAACGTGGTGGGAGCGCGCCGCTCTTCCTGGAGGGTCATCAGCAGCATTGAGCAGAAGACATCTGCAGATGGCAATGAGAAGAAGATAGAGATGGTTCGCGCTTACCGTGAGAAGATCGAGAAGGAGCTGGAGGCGGTGTGTCAGGATGTGCTGAGCCTGCTGGATAACTACCTGATCAAGAATTGCAGCGAGACCCAGTACGAGAGCAAAGTGTTCTACCTGAAGATGAAGGGGGACTATTACCGCTACCTGGCCGAAGTGGCCACTGGAGAGAAGAGGGCGACCGTTGTGGAGTCATCCGAGAAGGCCTACAGCGAAGCCCATGAGATAAGCAAGGAGCACATGCAGCCTACCCACCCCATCCGACTGGGCCTAGCCCTTAACTACTCCGTGTTCTACTATGAGATCCAGAACGCCCCTGAGCAAGCGTGCCACTTGGCCAAGACCGCCTTTGATGATGCCATCGCTGAGCTCGACACGCTGAACGAGGACTCCTACAAGGACTCCACTCTCATCATGCAGCTCCTCCGCGACAACCTGACGCTCTGGACAAGCGATCAGCAAGACGACGAGGGTGGAGAAGGCAACAATTAAGGCCCCAGGTGGACTGGCAGCGCACGCTGATGCTACTACTGCAGTCTTTATTTTTTCCCATGAGTTGGGGTCGGGTGGGGGAGGGAAAGGGAGGGCTGACCTTCCGAGGGAGAAACCCACGACCTGTCCTGTCTTTGATCGCCTCTTTGACATTTTTGCCAAAATACCACTAGTGGAAAGTCGGGCTAGCTGTGCTGGTTTTGGAGTAGCAGCCTCACATGGCATATGGACTGTTCGGTAGGTTCATGCGAGTGGAGCCGTCTGTCTTTAATTTAACTTATTGCTAGATGATAGGGGTTTAAGACGAAAAGACGTACATGGAATGGCCCTCGCTCAGTAAAAAGTTCTGTGGTTCCAGTAAGGATTTTTATGTACATACGCTCTTGTCTTCAGTTTTGGGTACTTTTCTCTCTCCTCTGTTTTAGCTGTGCATTTCTTTCAAGGTGTACTATACCAGACACGGCATAGTTTAAATCCCAAAAGGGCAGACTTGGAGCATAAGGTGTATTCATCCTTGTGGTTTAGGCCTAGCCAGTTCTCTGAAGTCTGATTAGTGACAGTATTAACACTAAATTGCAGTTTACAGTATTTCTACATTACAGCCATATGTGACATCAAGCCATTGATTGTGAGTTTTCCTTTGCTAGTTATTTTGGCTTTCCATCCTTACTCATGTGTTTCAGGTTGGTTTTGCTTTTTATCTGTCTCCTGGGCTAAAAGATTTGCCTGAGGAGAATCAAAGCTTCTTTAGGTTTTGGTTAATAGGTGCTTGGCAGGTGGCTGTGGGATTTTTGTCTTTCTTTCCTCTTAATGTAAACCCACCACAAAAGTTATTGATCATTTTAATAGAAATGTTAAACACCACAAAATAGAGAAAATTCAGGTCTGTATGTCATTTATCTCATGTTGGTGTCTCTGAAGACTCCTGCTTTCTCAGCTGCCACAGCCCCTTCCTCAGGGATCACACTGCCATCTATTTCCCTCTGTGCTGAGTCTTCCCTGCTGCCTTGTGCTGGGGCACGCAGGCGGCTTGGCAGGCTGTCGGATTGGAGAGGCTGGGTGGTCATCTGGCGAAGGTTGGTGCAGTGTGGGAAGTCAGGTGCTAGAAGCTGAGCTGGTAGAAAACCCAAAAGGAAGAGCTCCATTCGCAGGCATCTTTGCATTTTTAGGAGCCTCATAAGTGTGTCAGGTTTTCCTCCCTGAAACACTCCATTCCTGAATACTTGTTGTAGGAAGATAGCTAAAATCATTACCAGGTAGTGAATACTTAATTCCTGTTTGACCAAAACTTTTCCTCTTTTTTTTCTTTTTGGTGAAAGCATAGAAGTTGGAGATTCACTTCTCCTGTGCAGTCAGTGCACAGTTGCAATCTGGAGGAAACTATATTGCTGTTTCTGCAAGTTTATTTTCAGTTAGCCATAGGTCCCTCATTCTCATTGTGGATGAATCTGCCTGTAAACATGACCCATGGCATGTTGTGTATGCAGTTTTTATTCCCTTAGTGGTTTTTTTTTTAATTAAATAAAATCAGTAACCATGTGGACTCCCAGGATGGGTAACAACACCAGACTTGCTTTGTTTCTTTGTTTTATTTCGGCAAGGAGAGGTGTGAGTAATAATTGAGGAAAACCCAGCAGATGCTTTTGCTAATACCGAAATCAAGCTTACAATTATAAATGAGTATGTTTAACAGGACACAGGTGACAGTGACGATAGAGGAGTGATGACAAGCATAGAGACTCAATACACTCTGTAACATTGCACAGTTTACCCAGCATGACTTTCCTTAGAGGGCCCCTCCTCAGGCTAGAGCGAAGCCCGATCAGCGGAGCCTCCGGGAAGGCCTCAGCAGAGAGAGCTTTGCCGCTTTGGCCGTTCCAGCAGAAGCCTGGCGTGCGGCTGTGGAGGGGGCAGGCGGGCTTCCCCTGATTTCTCTTCATGTCCAGTGAACAGTGTCGTGTCCTTCCCTGTAGCTTTTGAAAATGATTTACTGGAATTACAAAACCTATTTTTCCTTTAAATTTCAGCTTTGGCTCTGGCTGCTTTTTAGAATAATGCAAGATAAAAATCATACCAGAGGACTAGAACTGAAGAGGGAATGGGAGACTTGGTATTTAAGCAGCTTGAATGGTTTCCTTTCTTTTCTTTATTTTTAAAGAAATGCACTTGCCTATGATACTGTCTCTCCAGTGAAATGATTACTCCTCCATTACTCTATTGATACAATATTGTGCATGCTAGTGTCGTATTTCTATACAGTAGCTTGAAATTTATTAACTTATACTGTAGGTGTTATGTATTCCTATGACAAAAAAAATTAAGTCTTCAAATTTTTTAAAGTTTTTTTAATTTAATTTTTCCTTTTGGGGGTAAAGTTTGCTCTGCCAAATAGTGATCGTAACAAATTGATCTGTTTTGGATGTTGCTATAGTGACATGCAGTTACATATTTTGTTTTGGGGGGGAACAAAAGAAACACCAGTGTTAGCTTAATCTTAATGTCTGGTGTTTGTCATGGTGAAATTATAACTATTACAGTGTAGGAGAACAGTGACTATGTTCTCTGAATGAGCCTTTGTGCTTTTTGTCATGTTATGCAGTGAACTATTTTTAAGGTCTAATCAGTGATTATTTTTCCAACTCCGTGTTTCTCTAAGGAATTATTTCGCACACGGACCATTCTTAGCAGTTTTCCTCAGTGATGGAATATCATGAATGTGAGTCATTATGTAGCTGTCGTACATTGAACAAATAAACTTACAGATCTGATGTCAGTTCTGCTTAGTTTCATTTAATGAGTTGAATTTGTCCTTTGCTTTTGAAGGCTTGATTGGATGTGGGTGTTCTCTCCTCCTCTTCCTCTTGCCAAGGAAGGAGGTTGGGAGGGGTGTGGGGCCAGACGGTGTATACTGTAAAGCGACAGTATCTGGAAACCAGACCTTAAGAAAACCAAGGGCTTGGGGTGTGGCTTAGTGGCAGAGCGCTTGCCCAGCATGCATGAGAGCCCGCGTTTGATCCCCTCCACCCAAGTCAGGAAAGAGGTCAGTGCACCTTTTGGGCCTCCGGTTCATCTAGGTCTCTGAGGGCTGTTCTGGGATCTGATGGTGAGAAACAACTGAGTGCATCATGGCTGTTGAGCTGCAGTGTCTTGCTGCTGGTGCTGCTGGCCACAGGTGTCTCCGAAGGTGTCAGTGATGCAGGTGTGGGGTGGGCTGACCACAGGAAGAATGCCAGGGAGCATCTTTCTTCCTCTGTCAGCAGGTGCGTGTCCCAGCAGAAGGGGGTCCCAGGGGCTCACACAGTGGTGGAAGACAGCATTTCCTTACACAATTTTAACTTGCTCTTGAGGCATGATAACACTGCGTGAACAGGCCTGCCGTGTGCTGATGAAGTCACCTGTGTTTGCTGTCATCAGGTCACCCTGAGAGTGAAGGGTGGCTGTGGAACTGGCCGTGACTGATGGGCCCAACGTCCCACTACTGGCTGATAACCCAGCTGTTCCCCTCCCAAGTCGGTGTTGGACCCTCAACCACCTCTGCCCGGCTAAGGGACCAGGAAGCCCAGCGGAATCAGCCTGTGGCACGTGTTGGTAGATAGGAGCTCTCTTGGGGGAATCAGAAATGAACCAAATGTCCCGCAGCAGGAAAGTATAGCCGCAGACATGGTCAGAACAGCCTGCAGCCAGGCTGTTCAGAAAGTGCTGAGCCCAGCACTGGGGAGATGGAGCCAGGAAGATGGCTGTGAGTTCGAGGCCAGCCTGGGCTACATAGTTTACATAGTTCAAGGCCAGCCTGAACTACACAGTGCGATCTTAGATCTTGTCTGGGGGGGAAAAAAAAGAAAGCTGGAAGTCACACTTATAACCTTGTTCCTGCTCGGTAACTGCTTGTTAACTAGAATTCGCCCAAAGTATTGGCCTACCTGCTTTTTTTCCCCCCTTTCATTACTGGGGATTGAACCCACAGCCTCTGCACTGAGCTACAGCCTCAGCCCTTTTATTATTTTGAGAGAGTCCTGCTGAGTTCCCAGACCAGGGCTCAGCTCATATTTTCGAGAAGGTCTTGCTCTTCCCCTGGCTGACCTAAAATTCCTGGGCTCAAGTAGTCCTCCCACCTCAGCCTCCTGACCAGTAGGGACTATAGGTACATGCCACCACACCTGTTACACAGTTTTCGTTGGTTTTTGTTAAGACAAGGTCTCAATGTATAGCCCAGGCTGAACTTGAACTTGAGGCGATCCTCCTGCCTCAGCCTCCTGAGTGCTGGGATGACAGGTGTGTGCCACCAGGCCTGGCCAGGATTCAGTTTTACGAGTTCTTAATGCAATCGTTCTCAATTTTTTTTTTTTTTAATCTCAGAACCCCTTTACATAGCTTTGAAGAGCTTTTGTTTACATAGGGATGAATATCAAAAAATCAGAAACAAATACTCATGGTTTAAAAATAGGACTGTATTACACACTAATTTCTTCTTTTTCTTTTGTACACACTAATTTCTTGAAAAATATTTGTCTTCCAAAACAAAGAACAGGGACTAATGTTCCACAGTTCTGCCAGTGTCTCAGCTAAGTCATCTGGACCTGTAGCTGCTTCTGAGTGCAGTCTGTTGTGATCATGTTAAGTGTTTAAACAATGTGAAGTCGTCAGGAAGGGTGGCCCTGAATACTTAACTGGCAGAGAAAGAATCTGCTAGGCACGTTCTCATACTTACGACTTGCTCTCATACCTCATAACTTACTGCTCTGGGTTTGGCACTAAGGGTCAAAGTCCTCTTGCTCAGCGCATTCTAGAATTTAAAAAATAACCAACAGTGTGAAGCAAGGCGAGGGACCGGGCTGGAAAATGGTTACAAGGGGATGACTCACCCGCTGTGCGGGGGGCATCTACAGAGCAGAGTTCTCCATTCCAGGAACTTGAGGTGGAGTAGAGGCCATAAAGGAGGCGTGTCGGTGGTGGGGATCTCCGAGGATAGCCAGGGCCCAGGCGGCTACCCTCTGCTCTATTTCTGTGTGATTACTACATGTGCTGGCCTCTGCACGGGTCAGCTGAGACTGTGTATTGACTCACCAAGAATGGTAGCTTCTCAGAGCAACCTGGGAGGAACAGTGTCTACAGACTGGCTCACACTGTTGTTCCCGCCTGGGGCTTGACGTGAAGTGGCCCCTGGCCTGATGAGATGGTCAGATATGGTACACTGGCTCGCTAGCTAGCCTGCTGGTGTGAGTTCCTGTTCTGTGTGGATGAGTGTGGTTGTCTCCATGGCCACAAACCCCACCTCTCAGGAACCATGGACACTGGTCAGTGAGGGGTCATGCATGGCAAGAGGGGCACATGGGCAAGAAGGTATCAAGATAGCCCAGGCTAAGTGAAGTGCCAATTAGGCACCCAGTTATCCACAGTACTGGAGAGGAAAATTAATAGGAATTACTTTGAGAAACAGGAGTGGTTTTGTGTTTCAGGTTTGGTTTGGGTTTTTTGAGACAGGGTATTGCTATGTAGTTCAGGCTGACCTTGAACTGTGTATCCCAGGCTGGCCTCAAACTCAGAGATCCTCCTGCCCCAGTCTCCTGAGTGCTGGGAGTACAGGTGTGCCCCACCTAGCCAGCTTTGTTTTATTTGCTTGTTTTTGTGTTACTGGGGACTGAACTCAGAGCATTTGTACTAAGCTGCATTCCCAGCCCTTTTTCTTATTTTGAGATAGAGTCTCACTGAGTCACTAAGTTGCTTAGACTAGGTTTGAAGTTGAAATCCTCCCGCCTCACCCTCCCAGAGTGCTGGGATTACAGACCTGCTGGTTATTTTTTGAATTACAGTACATGCACATTACTAAATACAAAAGGGTGTAGTTTTTGGTTTTTTGGTGGTAGGGATCGAACTCAGGGCTTTGCGCTTGCAAGGCAAGCACCCTAACCACTGAGCTAAATCCCGAGCCCCACAAAAGAGTGTAGTTTAAAACAGATTTTTCTATTGCCTTCAAACTTAGAAAAAGAGTGAGGCAGTAGGTGGCCCTCAAAGCCAAAATATTTACCCTCTGGCAGTTTATTTGCTGATCCTTGGTTTATCAGTAACTCCCCACCATGCCTGTTAACCAGTCACCCCTTCATTGCCAATTCTTGGCTGTAACCATTTCCTTCTCTTTCTCATAATGTAGGCTTGGTTTGAGATAGGATCACCCCCCTCCACTACTGAGCTACATTCCCAGCCTTTTAAAAATACTTTCTTTTGAGACAGTGTCTCACTGAGTTGCTTAAATTGCCCAGTCCAGGCTCAAAATTTGTGATCCTCCCAGAATTCTAGGATTACAGGCGTACACCACTGTACCTGGCTGGACTTCCACTTCTTTTGAGCACTACTTGATTTTTTTGTGGGGGTGGGGGCTGTGCTGGGAATTGAACTCAGGGCCTTGTGCTTTGTAGACAAGCATTCTACCACTGAGCTACATCTCCAACCTCCTTGCCTTGTGATTTTAAGTATGCATAACTAAAATGAGGTAACCCTAAGAAATACCTCTTAGATTTGACCCCAGTGAAAGTGTAGCTAGGTGGATTTGGGACATGTTCGTCCTAACTTGATTTTAAAAGTTTTCAAACAAAACATTTAGAAATTGTTACAGTGGTTACCTACATGCCTCCTACTTGATATATGGACATTCTGTCATGTTTAACTATATATTTCTCTGAGATCTTGAAGGTTGCTACATGCTGTTCACTCTACCTGTTCATCACATTTCTCCTGAAGATAAGGACATTCTCCACCAGGCACAGTGGTGCACGACTGTAATCCCAGTTACTCAGGACGCTGAGACAGGACCATACATATTTGAGGCCAACCTAGGCAACTCCAGTAAAGCCCAGTCTCAAGATAAAAAGAGATGGGGATATGTTTAGTGGGGAAATAGTTTAGTGGTAGAACACTTATCTAGTATGCCTGAAGCCCTGGGTTCAATCCCCAAGTACCAAAACAACAACTATCAAAATATTCATTATAATCCCTGAACTCTAGGAGGCTGAAGCAGGAAGACTGCAAATTTGAGCCTACCTGGGGCAACTGGGGTTACTTTATGAGACCCTATTTCAAAAAATAAGAAAGGGCTGGGGATATAGACCTGTGGGAAGGCCTTGGGTTCAATCTCCAGTACATCACAAAAACCAAGCCAAAACATATTAACCAAATTATTACTACACCAAGCAATAATTCCATAGTGTAATTCCCTATTCAGGTTTTCCTAGAATGCAATTGATAATTTTACCTCTTGTTAAGTGTCTTTAATTATTAGGCTTCTTTAGCCTCTTTAAATTCCTTCAACCTCTTCTAAAACATTGGCCTTTTCACAGGATGTCTTCCATTCTAAAGTGTGGCCAGTGCTGCTCCTGTGCTTTAGTTTGTTTCCACCCTGCTGGGGCACCGTTTGTCTGTCTAAGGACAATAGCACACACATACCACAGTGCTAGGGATGGAGCAAGGCCTCTTCACTGGTTTCTGTGGTGGTCCAAAGCAGCAGCCAGCATTAGGGATTGTTACCAAGCCGACAAGGCCACAGCTGCTGCTCTCAATAACGGGGCTAGAAGAACTGATCACCACCCAGGAGAACCATCGTGCTTCCTGGCTGGAGCCTGCTAGGCAAGAGTGTTTTTGGCCCTTCACAGTCCCCAATCTTTCCTGGGTGGGAAAAGTATTGGTTGGATACTCAGGGAACACCTGCTTTGACTCTGCCAGCTCCCCACAAGTGCCAGCTCAGCCTGGTGAGGCCTTGCAGCCTGCAGCTATTCTGCCCCTCCATGTGCCCGGCAGTCTCTCAGGAGCAGGCCAGGAGGTCTGCAGTGGGGGAGCCACAGCTTTGGTGTTAAACTGCTTCTCCCACTACTGTGGACAAATTACCCCACCACTTATAGGCTGACCTCTTGTTTTTCCTCTTCTGACCTGAACCCCAGATTTTAGGGATGGGGTTTCCATGGTTGTCAGGATTCCGTTTGGGGTTTTGGGTCAGTGTTAGGGATCATACTCAGAGCCTTGCACATGCTAGGAAAATGCTCACCACAAGCTACATCTCCAGCTTTGGTTATCAGTTCATTAAAGCCAGATGGGAAAGCTCATTTTGGATTCCATCAGGCTTATCAGAACAAAATACCAAAAGATGGATTTTTGTTTGTTTGTTTTTTGGTATTATGGTTTACAGGGGCTTTCACCTGCTAAACTGGAAGGTTGCTGTTTCTGAAACATCCCTTCCTGGGAACACTGTGGCCCCTCAGTAATGAGTTCTAAGAGTAGAGAAGCTAACAGAACAGGCAGTTGAAAGTGAAAAATATTCTCTTGTCCTAAATCAGGAGATTACATTAGAAATAGGAAACAGATTTAGCAAATAAAGGCTGGGTACACTATAAAGGACGGAGCAGCTTGTAGCTGACAGCAAGCATTTTAGGTGAGTCCTCTTCTGTGTAATCTCCCTAAATACTGTCCAAATCCCCAAGATCAAGAGGCTACATCCCACTGCTGGGGCGGAAGCAAAGCTTTCATAGCCTAGTGGTGCCAGGGCCAAAATGAAGAGGTACAAAATAATAAAAAAAACAGCTCTGATGTACCCTCCCGGGGCTTTAGCATTGAAAGACGCAGCAGCGACAGGTTACAAAATGCTGCGGCATTCCTCCTGGCCCAGGTCCTTCCCCACCTCACCGCCCCACCTAAGGGCGCGAGCGCTGCCGTTCTCTGCTGCCCCCCGGAGGGCGCCGCCTGCTACCAGGTGGTGCCCAGAACCTGGACCACAGCGGTGCGCCTTCACCTTCGAGCTCAGCCCAACATTGGCCCCAACCCATGTGGGGTTCCAACCATGGGTTTCTCTCCCCAAGTGCCTGGGCTGCAGGAGAAAGTCGGCTGCAAGCTTTTCCCCACTGGCCCGTTTCGCACTGGCTCGTCAGTAGTCCTTCCCCAAAACCTTCAGCCATCGCCGGTGGCCAAGGTGCCCGGATGTGAACAGGGCGGGGCCGGCGGCTCTGTCTGCAGCCGCGCCCCACTACGCAGCCGACTTCCAGCGCGGGCGCGGCAAGAGCCAATCATAGGCCAGGCTCTTCCCACGCCGCCAATAGCCAGCTTGTTGCTAGGGCTCGCGGCCGTGCTCCGGACCCTGCCCGCTCCCGGGCCTTAGGGCTGAATTCGCTTTCGACTCTGCCTTCAGCCTGCAGCGGAGTTTTATCTCGCTTGTTCAGCCTGCTGTCTGCATTCTTCTCCGCCCGCCCCTTCGTTCCCAGAGTAACCTGGTCAAGGGTCTGGAGGACATCACACCTAATAGGGCATTAGTGACCTCCACGGGCGCTGTCCTTAGAAGGATCTAGTTTTGTAGTGCGAAGTCAGAGCATCCGTCGTGTACTGAGTTGATGCTTCCTCCTCCTTCTCCTCTTTTTTTTTTTTTTTTAAGCACGACTGGGGACCTTTTTCTTTCTTTCTTTCGGAGACAGGGTCTGAGTTGCCTAGACTAGGGTCAAACCCGCGATCTTTCTGCCTCAGCCTCCCAGTGTTGTGGGGTTACAGGCGTGCACCTCCACTCCCATGCTGTTCTTTCTTACCTACAAATCTCATTCTAGGAACAGCTGTAGGAAGTCTGCATTGTTCCCTTTCGCAGAGGAGGGCACCATTCACCTTTGGGTCAACCCACACAACTATTGAGAGGTTTCAAAGGGACCCTGCCACCTGGATCTGACAGGTTCCATCTCCTCACAGCTGGCCTCATAGAGGAGTGAGGTGGCTGTGCGGGGACCACACCTTGTGTCCCGAAGATACAGGCCACCCCCAGTCTTCCTCTGCTCTTCGTGGCCCTCCACTGCGCGGCCGCAGCCTGCCTGTGCAGTCTTCCAGCGAGATGCAAGATGCGTGAGTCCCAGGCGAAACAGGCCGTCTGCCTGGTTGCCTTTCCGGACCCTGCACTCCGGACAGTTACAGCTTTAGATGGAATGGTGGTTACCAAGGCTTAGGACTCACCTCCAGAATCAGCCTGGAAAGGAGTCAGAAATTGAGGTGAGCGCAGACACCCCAGTCGCTCCCCATTGAGTTGTATAATCACAGGCTGGGAGAAGAGCAGAATTACACAGATCACTAACCTGGATTTATGAATTGAAAACCAGCTTCGATGTGGCTGCTGATTGTTTAGAAAGGGGAGATTTCTGGTACTCAGCAACATCCCATTTTCTGTTGGGGAAGAAAGCTCAAAACTTCACGGTGGTGCATCCTTGTAATCCAGCACTCTGGGAGGCTGAGGCAGGAAGATTCCAAATTTGAACCCAGCCTGAGCAATTTATCAGCTTAGTGAGATCCTGTCTCAAAATTAAAATTGAAAAAGGTTGGGGGGGTGGGTCAGTGCAAAGGTCCCCCATTCAATCCCCAGTACCGCCAATAATTAAACAAATAACAAACAAACAAAAGAGCTCAAGACCTGAATTCCCATCCCACTGTGTCCTAGATGTATGGCATAACCTCTAAAGTTCCGTCGCCTGTCAGTTTCTGTGTCCATAAAATGCAAGTAGTGCAATCCACTTTTTTTTTTTTTTTAAAGACAGTGTCTCATTATGTAGCCCAGACTGGCCTCAAATTTGTGGCAATCCTGCCTCAGCCTCCCAAATGCTGGGATTACAGGCATGTGCCACCATACCTGGCCAGGCCCTGTTGTAAAGCCATTACATACACGAATTCATATGCTCAGTTTCATCTTTTGGATGAAGAAACAGAAGCTTAGTGCCTTGCACCAGGTTCCCACGGCTAAAAACTGACTGGAGATTCGAACCCAGGCAGTTTGACACTAGTGCCTCAGCAGGCAAATCCATGATCTTCTGCTGCCTCTTAGTGGCCCAGGGTTGCTATGAGGATTCAGTCAGCCTGAGAGTGATTGGCAGCTAGCAGGTGCCAGAGTTGTACCAGGTCTGAGTAGTACCAGACACAATGATCAACACTCCCTGCTGCAGAGATGTACCAGCGGGGCAGGGGCCCAGGACCAGCCTTGGTTGCCAGACCCACAGTAGCAGTCAGGGCTGGCAGCCAGGAGGGTGAGCAGGGTCCTCCAGGAGGGAAATTCCAGCAGGCCTGAGCACCACTAGAGGCTGAGGCTCAAGGCAGAGAAGAATGGGGCCAAATGTATGGTGGGTGTGGGGCAGGGGTGGGTCAGGGTTTTCCAAGACTGAGCCTCCTGTCTCTATTTCTGCTCCAGGCTTGGCAAGGGCCACAACCTGGGCACAGATTCCCGAAGGTCCTGGGGTAGAAGCTGGGTGTGGTGATGCATGTCTGTAATCCCAGCACTCTGAGAGGCTGAGGCATGAGGATCACAAATTTGAGCCCAGCCTGAGCAATTTAGCAAGATCTCTGTCTCAAAAAAAGGGCTGGGGGGTGTAGCTCAATGCAAAGGCCCTGGTTCAATCTCCAGTACTACAATTAAAATACTAAGTAAGTTAAAAGGCTCTGGGGTGCGCATTATGGGTGTTTGTGGGGTCTCTGGGAAAGCACCAGGAAGCAGTCACTTCCTGTCCTTTCTGGGCCAGGGGTCTGTACCATGGGGATGCCTGTGGTAGGGTGTCCTGCAGGGGCAGCCCCAGGGCTCAAGGCCCAGCCAGAGCCGGTAGATCCTGAGACCTGAGCCCAGGGCCTGTGGCCTGATGAGGGGGATCAGTCACTCTCCCTCCTGCTCAGATACCCTTGCCCTGGTGCTCCAGGACTGCTGGAGGCCAGACTTGTGTGGACATTCCCAGGTCTCCAGGCTGAGGCTTTTCAGGGTCTTAAAAGAGGTCTTCAGGCAGGAAAAGAATAGAATAAGGGCCTCATTAGTTTTCTGACTGATCCTGACTAGAAAGAGTTAAAACTTTGCTGGAGGGAGCAATTCAAAAGACAGAGGGAGGGTAGGAATGATGGCCAAGCAAGCCTGTAATCCCAGCACTCCCCAGCACTCAGGAGGCTGAGGCAGGAGGATCACTGGAGTTCCAGGCCAGCCTGGGCTACATAGTGAATTCAAGGCCAGCCCGAACTACCCAATGAAACCCTGACTCAAAAAACCTTAAAACAACAACAACAACAACAAAAAAACAGACAAAAGAGAGAGCCAATAAACAGAGCATAGTGGAGAAAGCCAGGTGCTCTAACCAAAACAGCTGCCCTTCTCCACCTCCAGTAAAATGCAGAGGACAAAAGGGGGTGGGGCTACCTATTTTAAAGGAAAAAAAATTTTGGGGAGGTGTTGAACTCAGGGCCTTGTGCTTGCTAGGCAAGTGCTCTACCACTGAGCTAAATCCCCAATCCCGGAAAACTCTTATTTAGTAAAAATATACACACCTATGCATATATGTATGTATGTATTCTCACTCTAGGTCACTGTATTACAGCACTAGATACACATATATCCCCTTACTGCCTTGTCTATAAGGCTTCTCCTAACCAACCTATAAATCCCACAATAAGGCTGGACAAGGACAAGTGGGCAGGAAGGAAGATATCAAACAAAGCCTACCAAAAGGAATGTGTTGCTTCCCTCCAGGGTCTTGTGGCCAGGAATCTAAGACAGCCCAGGGAGCCAACCAGATTATGACAAATTCCAAGGGGAAACGGTCACCCAAAACATAATAAAAGAAGGTGGGGACAAAGGCCAGCAGAGAATCTGTCTTTCCTGCCCCCTCTCCTGGTGCAGCTTCTTGTCTTCTGCTTTTTCCTCCTTAGGAATGAAATGTCTTCTTTTCTTAAACTCTGTCCCACTAATTTTTTATTGCTGCTGAGTTTATGAGCCCGGTTAGCCTCTCATCCCAGCATTCCTCATGCTTGGACACAACAAAAGGACGGTTTGGGCACCAGACTTCAGAGAGAAGTAGGGGTGGGATTCAGTGAGGGGAGAAAATACGGTAATAGGATAGGGTTTCGCGGATGGGAGAACTCTGAACTGGGGATAAGGTTCAGTGGTAGATGGCTTGCCTAACATGCACAAGGCCCTGGGTTCAATCCCCAGCACCGCTAGAAACAGAGGTGGGCTCCATAGATTGATCCCAGCAGCTTGAGGAACTTGAGGTCCTTGAGTGGGCTGTGCCTGCCAGCCTTCACCATATACTGGGGTACAGAGCATTGCCCCTTGGATACTCCTTTTTGCTGAGCACAAGGCCCAGATGCTCAGGGTCAGCGTCTGAGCCCACATACCTCGATACCATTAGAAATGGACTCACTGAGCCAGGTGTTGGCACACATCTGTAATCCCAGGTACTCAGAGGCTGAGGTGGGAGGATCACAAGTTCCAGGCCAGTCTGGGCAACTTGGAGAGACCCTGTCCCGAAAAATAAGAGGGCTGGGGATGTGGCTCAGTGATAAAGCATTTGCCTAGCCTGTGAGAGGCCCTGGGTTCCATCCCAGCACTGTGAAAGGAAAGAGAAAGGGACAGGGAGAAGAAAAGCTGGGGACAGGTCTGGGGAGGACCAGAACTGTTCCTAAATCACATCAACAGCACAAGGACTCACCGAGTGAGTCTTCCAGTGCCCACCGCCAGGCCTTCCCAGTGCAGCCCCCTCAGCCCTGTCCTGCCAGCCAGAGCCCACGCTGCTGGAGATGCCGCCCCAGACCCCATGCTTTCCCCTTGGTGGCTCAGGCAGCACTACTGGACATCTGCCTCAGTTTCCCCATCTCCTACTTTAGTTTCCCAGGGAGATCAGGACCTGTTTCCTTTGCAGGAATTTAATTCTTCCCTTCCCATCTGTCCTGTATTACATCTTGAATGCTCAGAACCTCAAAGCTGCTACCTCTGGACTTCACTGTCATCTCCCCAGTTGAACCCTGCCTGCCCCTGGCCATAGCCCTGACATTCTTGGCAGCTCTTTCTGGGGTCACTTGGCCCTCTGGTCGGTCCCCTGAGCAGCCCTGGCCCCAGGCTTCTTCCTCCTCCTGAAACCCCACCAAGCCGTATTCAGCAGCGCCTGAAGTTTTGAGCCTGGACTAACCTGCTCTGCCCTGCTTCTGGCCACAGCCCCACCCTGCTGTCCCCTCAGACTTGGACACGTCTCATCACTTTTCGAGACACGCTGTTCCCAGTTGTTAAGCAAGGGTAATTGTACCTCTCCTCAGGCTTGATGTGCGAATGACAGCCCAAGGTCACCACGGGGCAGTCTCACTATCTGTCGCCATCTCTGACTGGCCAGCAGAGCCTGAGTGGGAACTAGACAGACCGACTCTCTGGGACTCTCTAGCTCCCAGCCATAGGAGTGTGGAGGCGTCCAGAAGACTCCTAGGGGTGCTGTCCACGACAGCGGGAATGGGTGGGGACGCTGGGCAGTGCCCTGGCTGACAGGCTCAGCCCTGTGCTGCTAGCTGGACCGGCACAGTTCTTCCTGTAAGTGTTTATTTCCCCCGTGGCTTCCCTCCAGGTCCAGTCAGGCCTCCCAGGGCCCCACCTGATCTGGCCGGGTGCCTGCTCCAGATGTGGGCATGACTAGGGACCGCAGCAGGGAGCAGAAGCCAAGAAGCTTGGCTATGTGGGCAGCTGCTCCTCCCAGGGACCCTGGGAAAGCAGGGCTGCGGGTTGAGGGAAGAACGTGGGTGTGTCTGGCTGCAGCCTCCGGGCTCTGGGACTTTGCAGGTAGAGCTGGTGTGGAGTCCCTGAAATACTTAGGAACTTGAGGCTGGGCTCCAACCGCCTCCCCCACCCCTAGTCCCTCAGAGGCCTCCCTAGGTCTGTTACAGGGTGGTGGATGGGGCGAGGGCAGACATAGGGGAGACTAAGGCAGGTGTGACTGTTCCTATGTGGGCCAGTCAAGGCAAGTCCCTGCAATGACTGTGCTCCCTCAACCTGGGCCACACCCCTTGCTCTGCAGGGATGAAGGCACTGAGCACCAGCACCACATCCTGCCTGCATGGGCACCAGAGGGTGGGGCCTTTGACTGGGCCAAGTCCTCCTCAAAAAGCCACCTGATGGCTGGGTGCACACCTGTAATCTCAGTACTGAGGCAGGTGGATCGCCTCATGATGGGGCCCTACATAGTGAGATCAGGGCCAGACTGAACTACGTAACAAGACCCTGTTTTAAAAAAACCCCGATTAGAGGTTGGGGATTTAGCTCAGTGGTAGAATGCTTTAGCAAGCACAAGGTCCCAAGTCCGATCCCCAGCACCCTCAAAAACAAAACACTCAAAGCCACTTGAAGCTGCCACGCCACACGTCCCTTACCTTCTCCATGCTCCTGCCCCTTTCTGGAAAGACTCTGAGCTCCCAGGATCTCCCCTTCCTTGTCCCCCTTCCCTGACCCACAGCCTATGTCCCTGAATGCCCATGGTGGGGACAGTGCTTTTCCGGGCTTCCTGTGCTCCACTCTTGGCAAGAATGGGGGAGGCCCTGAGGGCACTCACTTCAGCGCCCCCCCCCAACACCAGGGTCTTACAAAGGATAAGTGGTTGCTTCCAACTTTATTTGAGAAAAACAGAAGATACGTGTATCAAAAGAGGGTACAGATGGGCGGAGGGGGATGACCAGTGACAGCTACCAGGGGTGTGCAGCAGGGCGGCAACCTCTACTTGGCTCCAGGCTGCTCGGTCTTCCCAGCCTCTGGGCCCCCAAGCTGGGCTCGAGCCTCGAAGGTGACAGGGATGGTGATCTCCGCTGACTGTGTGACTGCCTTGGGAATCGGGGCCTCCACGGTGAGCGTACCCTCAGGGGACAGGGAGGAGGAGACCAGGGTGGGGTCCACACCCGGGGGCAGCCTGGACGTGCAGAGAGGGACAGCAAACGTTAACACCCGCTCCCGTCCGGTTCCCCGCGCCGTCTTCTCCGCGCTCCCTCCCCACCCCGCGCCCCACGCGCGGCCCCGAGGACTCACGTGTACTTCCGGGTGAAGCAGCGGGAGATGTAGCCGTGCTCGTCCTGTCTCTCTTCGTGCTTGCCTGCGGAGGGTTGGTTGGAAGGAGGTCAGAGACTGCAGGGGGTCGCTATGGTCCCCGCGGGCCGGGGGCCCCACTACCTGTTCTGGGTCAGCTGGCTCTCAAAGCGGACACACTGTTCGAGGAGTCTGGGGAAAAAGGGGGGCTGTCTGACTGTCTGGGCAGCTTCCTAAAACTTTCGGGAAAGTTCCATCTAGGGTTTGGGGTCGGGTGGGGTCGCGGCGCGGGGCTCGCCGCGGAGGAGCCGGGCACGCGCAGGCGCACAGAGCGGCGCACGCGCCCCCTCCGGGCCCCGGCGGGCGAGAGACCCGGCCTCGGTGCAGGGAGGAGCTGCTCGCTCATTCGGGCGGGGAGCTGCGGGGAGCGGAGGCTCTCGGCTGGAAGGGGCGCCGTTTCTTCCCCTAAGAGTTTCTTTAGGGCCCTCGGGGGCGGGGCGCGCCTCCCATCCCGAGATTTTCAGCCCGCCCCGCCCCCGGAAAAGCGCAGGGACAGCGCAGCGGGGTCCTCACCGGTAATCTCCACCACGCCGTCCTTGGTCTTGACCGTCAGCTCCTCGGGGGCGAAGTGGTTGACGTCCAGGGACACTCGCCAGCGGTCGGCCGTCTGCCGGATCTCGGAGACGCCGCTGCTCAGCTGGCGGCTCAGCGCGCGGCTGTAGGCGGGCGAGGCCTCGGCGGCGGCTGGGGGCAGCGGGCGCACGTAGCCCGGCCAGCCCCCGAACCACTGCGACCACTCCTCGGGCAGCCGCGGCAGCCCGAAGGCCTGGTCGAAGAGGCGGCTGTGCGCCGGGTACCAGTCGCGGAAAGGGTCCCAGCTGGGGCTCCGCAGGAGGGAGAAGGGCACGCGGCGCTCGGTCATGCTGGATCGGTTCGAGTCTTCTCGACTGCGCGCTTCAGGCTGACTCGGAGAAGTGCCGGACGGGGCCCCGCGACGCGCCTTTATAGGTCTCCAGCCGGGTATTTTTAGCAGGCGGTGCTTCAAGGTCTCTATTAATGGCAATGACCAGTTTGGGGCGGTCCCTCCCATGCATTCCCCACCTCCCCCCGACACACACTCGGGCTTGCTACGGGCAGCGGGCGGGGCGAGGAAGGTTCTGCCCACATCTGGAAACTTCCCTTGTTAAAGAAAACAAATGACCCGCATAGGAGCTGGAACTGTGCCCAGCGCTGGAAGCGGCAGCGCCAGGTTTTTGTTTTTCCCGGTACTGAGGATTGAGCCCATAACCTTTGCACTGAGCAATCAATATCCCCAGTCTGTTCTGTTCTGTTCTGATTTATTTATTTATTTATTTATTTATTTATTTGAGACAAAGGCTCACCAACTTTCGACCTTCCTGCCTGTCCTCCTAGAGTGCTGGAATTACAGGTTTTTGCCACCACCCCTCATGACAGAGCCAGCTTTGAACTACAAGGGACCTATGGCATCTGACGTAAAGCAGACTGGTATGGTCCTTAAGAGCATGGGCTCCAGGAACAGACTTACCAGAGTTCATTGATTCTGCGACCAGTGGGGTGACCTTGTGCCAATTAGACTCTGTGCCTCAGTTTACTCGTTGGCGCTCAGCGATGATAATACTAATGCTTAAATCATTGGGTTGGCCTGAGAATTGCTGACTTCGTACAAGTGAAGACACTGGCCCTGAGCCTGTTGCATCATAATTGTTAGTTAGGGTTCTCTACTTGGAATTGGAGAGTTGGTGGGGTTCAGTGATTTCCTTCCTTCTCCAAGCAGTGGGGCTGGCCGGAATCAGAAACTCCAAGGCCCAGTGCTGAGGAGGACAGGTCAGGATGGAAGTGGCTATCAAATCTCCGACCCTGGCCAGGAAACCTCAAGGGCAACAAATGTGAATCTAGTCCTGGCTTTGCCATTAGCTTCTTGTGTGGTTTTAGCCAAGGCCCTGCCTCTCTAGGCCTCAGTTTCCCTTTCTGCAGATTATGATCTCAAAGCCCCTTTTGCTCCTGATTTCCACAGCACAGAGGGACAAGTGGGGGATCCAAGTGGTAGAGTTCACACAAACTTGCCTGGAGCCTGAGGCTCACCCCTTCCCTTCCCCTCTTCACCTGACATCTATGGAGTCCTGGCCGCCTCCAACTTCAATGGAGGTGCTGTCCTCAGCCTCCTGTCAGGCCTGCTTCTCCTCTGACTTAGGTTCTGTAATCTTTTTTTAGTCAAGGAAACGGAGATTCGGAGAGATTAAGTGGCTGGCCACTGTCTGTCCCAATAAAATAGGAGAGTCAGCCTCTTGCCACTCTGGTACCCTGGGTTCCCCACTTCCTTCTATCTCAGACCCACCCTGTTGCTGAGGTTCTACTCCTGCCAGTTCTGCCAGTTCTACTCCTGCCATTTAGACCTTGTCCTGTGCAAGCCCAGACTCTGGGGACACCTGAGGGCTGGCAGCCAGACGCCAGGCCACTCACTTTAATGAGATGCAGTAGTATAAGTCCCATGCCCTCTCTGTCTGTTTCCTCCTTTTTCCTTTTTTCTTTTTTCGGGGGGAGAGATAACTAGGGATTGAACCCAGGGCCTTCACACTGAGCTACATCTCCAGCACTTTAACCAGTTTGTTTTTTTTTTTTAATGTTAAAATAGGGTCTTGCTAAATTGCCCAGGCTGGGCTTGAACTTGTGATCCTCTTACTTCAGCCTCCCAGAGTGCTTGGATTACACGAATGTGCTACCATGCCTGGTCTGTTTTCTTTTTGAGAGTGAGCTTGTAGGGGCCTCTCTTTCCTGCCTCCTGCTCCCACTGATGATATGCCTCTGAGGTCACCCTGGAGAGGCAGCTGAGGTTCTGGGGCTGTTGGGTCAAGGGTAGGAAGCAACCAGAACCTCTGCCCTCTGCCCGTCATCTCCCTTACTGCCTTACTGGGTCTTATCATTGCCCTAAGGGTCTCAATTGGAGCTTCCAGCTGCCCCAAGGGTCTCTGCTTGAGATGTCCCAAGCTTTTGTTCCCCAGCGCTCCCAGCTCCACCCAGCGCAGCTCTATAAATTCGGTGTGAGGTCAGAAGGCAGGGAGGTGCTCATCCGCCCCTGCCTGTCCACCTTGGCCCAGACTGGAGCCCAGGGTGCCCCACCCCAGTGGGTGCTGTCAAGTATAATCATGGGTGCTTTCAAGTGTGGCCCTGCCAGGCCCAGCCACGCTCTGGGGGTGAGCCTGCTGGCTGCCAGCGCTTTGTAGACACATGCTTCTTTCATCTGCCACTGAATCCAGGGTGGGGAGAATCCTTTTCTGCTGTCCAGCCAGGGCAAGTTGCTGCACACAGGATCCATGTTCAACGGGCCACATGTGTGTGGGGGGATACTGGGGATTGAACCCAGAGCTTTCCCACTGAGCTACATCTGCAGCCCTATTTATTTATTTATATAGAGATAGTCTTACTAAGTTGTTAAGTCGCCCGGGCTGGGTTTGAACTTGCAGTTCTCCTGCCTCAGTCTTCTAGAATGCTTGCATTGCAGACATGTGCCAGCACACTTGGCTAATGAGCTGGTTCTTAAACCACCCTGCCCATCACAAGGGAGGCAGTATTGTGGTTCTGGGGAGCATAGAGGTGAGAAGAGGGTAGGAGGGACAGAAACTGGGTTTGGGGGTCAGACGGGGCTGGGCTTGACTCTGGGTGATGGTGTATACCTTCCTGTCCCCTAACTGAGAAACAGAGCTAATAAGGCACCTGCCCATCTTTACAAGGTTCTAGTGAATTGCAGACACTATAAGGTGTGTCCAGTGTCTGGTGCTCCCAGGCCCTCTCTGTGATCACAGAGCCTTCCACTTTGGGTATTGAGAGTTAGAATAATGAGAATCACCCAGTTGTATGTGCTTTATGGAATATCAGAGTACTTGTCAGAGTCCCATTTGTCAGAGGAGAAAACGGAGGATCCCACTGTCAGAATTGCCCCACTGTCATGAAGCTGGTCAGGAGTGGAAGGGACACCAGGCCTCCCACTTCTCCATCCAACCTGGGAGAGATAGATGCCTGAGGCAATGCAGGGGTGCCTGTGAGCACAGAAGCAGGGGACAGGAAGGGAGGGTGGATCCAGCCCTCTCTCTGTGGCCCTTTGCAGCTCTGACCAAAAGACTTGGTAAGCAGAGCCCGCGCTGGTGCCCGTGCCCACCTGCCTCATTGTTCTTTGACAGTGTGTGGCTAGCACCACTTCAAGGCATTGAGCTTCCAGGCAGGGGTGGGTTTTTTGGGACGAAGGCGACAACTCCAGCCGCCCTCTCTGCGCTGCTGCGCTCAGCCCCGCCCTTGCTGGCTCCGCCGCAGAGAAAGCGCTCGAGTTTTCGGGCAGCTGCTCGGGCTCCCTGGAGAGGCCGACAGCTGACGGTTGCGCCAGCGCCGGTCTGCGGGGACCTGGGAATGTGGGCAGCACTCTTGGAGCTCAGGGGTGCTGGGGACACCGGGATTTTTCTAGAAGCATCTAGACACTGTCTTTTTAGGAGTTGGGGCCAAAAGCCCATCTCCACCTGCCTCCCCCTCGGCTGGCCTGGAGGTCACTCCACCCCCATCGCCGCTGAAGGGGGCCAAAGAGGAGGCGGGTGGCTGGGGCTGGGGATCCCTCCGTGGCCCTGCTGGCCTTGGCTGTCTAGCCCGGGAGTCGGGGGACGCGCATGGCTTTGACCTTGGCCGGGCGCCGGCACCGTGACTCATTTTCTTCATCGGTCCATGAGACATGAGACCATCGGACTGGATGTTCTGGAAGAGTCCTGCAGGGCCGTGAATCAAATTTCCCCTCACTCTCTCCCTCCCCCGACCCCGCCGGCTCCTCCGCAGTCTAAGTGCTGCGGGAGCGGGCTGCGGATGGGGAGTGGCGCCAGGTTTTTCTTGATCAAACTCAGGCTCCCGAACCTTCTCCCGGGAGCCAAGTGTTAGCCAGAGCCCCCACCTCCCGCGTCGCTCAGGCTCCCCCTCCAGTGACGTGGGATCGCCCGACCTGCCTTCAGCCCAACCCCCCGGCCAGGTGGGTTTAGACCGAACCCCCTCGCCCTGCGTGTTTCCTTCGGCGTTTCCCAGCCGCGCCCCACCCAACACCTGGGCTAGACCTTCCCTCCCTCCCGCCCTAAATTCCCCTCAGCAAACCCCACTGCAGGGGTCCGTACCTGTCTCAAGGGTCCTAGATAGACCCTGCTTTAAGAAATGTCATTTGTTAAAAAAAATTTCATTTGTTGAATAATTTCATCTGTGTGTGTGTGTGTGTGTGTGTAGAAGTGGAGTTTGAATCCAGGATCCTCAGTCAGTGATGTAGCTCAGCCAGTGAGCTACATCCCCAGCCCCTTTAAACATTTTTTAAAAATGTGTTTTATTTTCAGGGGAGGGGGAGGGAAGAGGAAGGGGATTAAAAAAAAAACCAAACTGTAATATGTACACATAACCCCTCCTCACTCCTCAAGATGATTATAAACTGCATGAATTGCAAACATGTACTAATAAAATTTTTTGAAAATATGTTTTATTTTCAGGGAGACAGATCTTTTGCAAATTGAAAGGGGATCAAGAGATGGGGGGGATGGAGAAAAGGGAAAGGGGATGTAAAAAGAATTAAGATGTGTTATGTACATGTACCAGCTCCTCACGATGAATGTAATCATTATGTACTGCAAATATATACTAGTAAAAATGAAAATTTAAAAAGCCAATATAATACTTAGTGAAGGTCTTGGCACATAATAAAGCTTTCAGTAAATGTGAGTTATTTTTTTCCTGTGAAAAAAGAAAAAAGCCAGGTGTGGTGGCACACATCTGTAACCCTACTACTTGGACGGCTGAGCCAGGAGGATCACTGTGAGTTCAAGGCTAGCCTCGAACACATAGGGAGACTCTGTCTCAAAAAAAAAAACAAAAAAAAAAAACAGTTGACTATAAAATTTTTTTAAATTGTTTTAAGACAGAATCTTGGTAAGTTGCTAAATTGCTCAGTCTGGCTTAAACTTGTGGGCCTCCTAACTCAGCCCACCAGAGTGTTGGGATTATAGGAGTCTACCATCACTAATAATTTCATCTTTAACAATGGAGATGGGAATGAGAGAAGGACATGAAGACTCTTGACCCAAAATGTGTATCTCTACTCCTTATAGGCCAGAGTAAGGTGAAAACCAGGGCATGGTGGTGTGCGCCTATAATACTGTCACTTAGGCTGAGGCAGGTGGATTGCCGCAAATTTGAGGCCTGGGCTACATAGTGAGTTCCAGGTCAGCCTAAACTATGTAGTGAGCCCCTATCTCAAACAAGGCAACAACAAAAAGAGTAAGGTGAAGAGAAGGGAGATGGGGTTGGATAGGGCAGGTGTTGCCCCCCCGACCCTGCCCCAGCCCATGGAGATAAGAGTACCTGACCTAAGATGGATTTGGGTGTCCACTTAGCACTAGAAAGTGGGCAGGTGGCATGTCTTAGGCCTTTTTGGTGGGGGGTAGCCTGTAGGAGGCCAGGAGCCAGGGACAGGGTCTGCTTACTGGACACACTGCTGAGAGAGGTCAGCTGGCTGCCAGGGTACTTGAGAAGCACCTCAGGCAGGAGATGGGGGACACAGCTAGGTCCCCCAACTGGGCATGTGCACTTGCTGTCCTGGGTCTGGTGCTGCAGGAAACTGATAAAGAAAGAAAAGCTGGGTACAGTGGGGCACACCTGTAATCTCAGCACTCTGGGAGGCTGAGGCAGGAGGGTTGGAAGTTGGAGCCCAGCCCGGGGAATTTAGGTAGACCTTGCCTCAAAATTAAAAAAATAAAAAGGGCTAGATTTGTAGCTCAGTGTGAAGCTCTGGGTTCAACCCCAAGTACTTAGGGAGAAAAAGAAGGAAAAAGGAAGTAGGGAGAGAAGATGGGAAGAGGAGGGGGAGGGAGAGGGAGAGGGGAAGAGAGAGGGGGCGGGGAAGAGGGAGGAGGCTGGGAGTGGGGAGGACGAGGAACACCCTCCAGCCTGGAGGACAGGCATCAGGAGCATAGTCTGCGGCCTCTCCAGTGCTGCGTGTGCCGGGAGGGGAAGGATGGGGGCTCCCTGTGGGTCATCAGAGGAGTGACCGCGAGAGGACCTGCTGTACCCCAAACCAGGAGAGCCGGTGGCAGGCCCTGGAGCCTCCAGCTCTAAGTGCCCACGTGGTGCTGCAAGGCTGCCCCGCCCCTCTCCTGGCGACCGAGGCGGGATTGGAACTTCCTGTTTTTGTGGCCTCAGATGCAGGCTGAGCCTTAGGCTGTGGGAGGCCCAGGGGCCTGGCTCTCTCGCTGCCTTTCCCGGGGCAACGGACATCTCTTCTTCAAGTAGCCAGGGAGGACGCTGGGGACCCGGCTGGGCTGGACCCTCCCCCAGGGCACTGCCTGCTCTGTCCGGAGCCCTTTACCTCCGCAGCTGGCGTGTGTCGTACTCTCTGTCGCCCTCTAGTGTCCTCTTGCTGCCACTGAGCCTCGCCTTTGGTCCCAGGCCTCCCCCACGGCTTCTGGAATTATTCATTCCCCAGTTCTCTCATTATTTATTCAACAAACATTCCAAAGGAGCTTATATGGAGACTACAAAAAGACGAAACAGAAGCTCAGAATTTTGGCAAGAGAGAGACATTCTTACAAATAAATATCTGCGAGCCTGAAGCCCTAGCTGGGTGTGGTGGCGCATGCCTGTAATCCTAGCACTCTGGGAGGTTGAGGCAGGAGAGTCTCGAGTTTGAGGCCAGTTTGGGCAATTTAGTGACTTAGTGAGAAAGTCTAGGTATGTAGCTCTGTTTGGAGGCTCTGGGTTCAATACTCAGCACTGAAGGGGGAAAGAAAGAGCAGCAGGCCCTAAAAACAGGTCCTCAGAGGAGCCCAGAGACAGGCCTATCTACTGCAGCTGCAGACCAGGAAGGCTCCACGGAGGAGGCAGCAACTAAGTTGGTCTCAGGCAATAAGCTCACCTGAACCTGTGAGGGGAGGGGCCGGGTGGGCAGAAAAGGGACGTGAGGTTCGAGGATGACAAAATCCAGGGGTACCACTTGGAAGGCCTCTGGGAGACTAGCCATGATTCAGAATTCTCAAGGCAGGGAATCCTTGTCCTTCATTCAGGACTGTGACCTCACAGCCAGGCACACAGGAGGTGTTCAAGAAGTGTTTGTGGTTGGTGGGCATGGTGGTGCACACCTGTGATTCCAGCACTTGGGAGGCTGAGTCAGGAGGATCACCAAAAGTTTGAAGCCAGCCTGGGCTACATAGTGCGTTTGAGGACAGCCTGAACTACAAATTGAGACCCTGTCTCAAAAAAACAGGAAAAAAAAAGTGTTTGTGAGATCTGTGAATAAATGGGCAGAGGTGTGTTTTAGAAATGACAGAGATCCGAGAGGGCAGGGAAGAGGCCAGAAGAGTGGAAAAGAAGTGACACTATCTTTAGCTGCCTGGCTGAAGGGTGTGGACGAGGGGGGAGTCAGGGCAGGCAGAGAGGGCCTGGGCTGGGGCAGGGCCCCCGTACCCCACACTGGGCTCAGTGTGAGAAGGTTGAATTTTATGCCTACCTGTGGGTCTGTTTCATGCCCCCATGCCAGGAGTGGGGTCCCCAGAGCAGGGCCAAGTCTGAGTCCCAGCAGCCCCAACCCCTGGCTCCAGGGCCAGATTTCTGGTTTGTTTTTTCTAGTACTGGAATTGAACTCAGGAGTACTCTACCACTGAGCTACAGCTCCAGTCCTATTTCGAAGCCTAGTTTCGCTGAATTTATGCAAAGAGTTAAAGAGATTATTGGGGATTTAGCTCAGTGGTAGAGTGCTTGTCTAGTAGTGCAAGACCCTGAGTTCGATTCTCAGTACCCTGAACAAAACAAAACAAACAAAAAAAAAGAGATGACCAGATCTTCTCCAAACACATTCTTGGGATCAGAAACATGATAAGAGATTTTTGTGTGTGTGTGGCACTGAGGATTATACCTAGGGCTTTCATACTGAGCTATGTCCTCAGCCCTTTATTTTTCATTTTGAGACAGGGTCTTGCTAAATTGCCCAGGTTGGTCTTGAACTCGCCATCCTCCTGCCTCAGCATCCTGAGCAGCTGAGATTATTGTCATGAGGAAATGTGCCAGGCTGGACCGGTGTCCTCAACCTAGAGGCTCTTAAAGGGCCTCATCATGTCTGAGAGCTCTGGTGAGATGTGTGAAATTGTGGGCTCATGCACACTCTTCGGCGGACTCTCAGCATCCATCTGGTTCAAATCAAATGTCTGCTCGATTCAAAACAAAGTTAAAATCTACCACTCAGAGAGGAAAGAGGAAGGAGAAGAGGAGAAGGAAGAAGGAAGAGGTGAGAAGAAAGAAGAGGAAAACTTGTGTATTTGTTTGGATCTACATAAAATAAATACAATGGGAGTAGCTATTTAAAAAGAAATAAAAGGAAACCCACCGGTCAGACCATCCTTTCCAGACCCTGTACTAGTGCCTAGCCCAGCCCAGGCACATGGCGTCTCCATTAAGCAGCTATCTCCTGAATTCTCCCCCTGCCAACCCTGAGGATGGCCAAGGCAGTATTTCACGTCGACCTCTGCTCAGCCCTGAGAGTCACGGCAGGAGGATCCACACCCAGGCGCCGCTTGACCAGTCTGAAGCACCCCGAATGGCCAGTGCCTCCTTCCTCTGCCCTGTCTGCACACCTGCTAGGGCTAGGCCAGCTGTGGGGTCCGGCGTGGGAGGAAGGTGTCCTTGGGCCTGTGTCCCCCACACTGAACTGCAAGAGGTCTCTGCAGACTACAGCTCAGAGACAAGGGGATGGATGGGCTTGCTGGGCCCAGTTTTTTGTTTTTTGTGTTTTTTTTTTTTTAACAATACTGGATTTAAACCCAGGGCCATCGTATGGAGCTACATCCGTAGCTCTGCCTACCCTTTGAGACAGTCTTGCTTCGTTGCCCAGGCTGGGCTCCAACTTTCAATCCTCCTGCCTCAGCCTCCCAGAGTGCTGGGATTACGGGCATGCACCACACACCCGGCTAGGCCCTGGTTCTTTGGTGCCAGCTCTTCTCCCTAGGGTCCTGAGAGGGAGTATGACCACTTCTCAGTCCTAGGAGGAAAAGACCCCTGGCCATCTTACCTGCCCCAGTCTCCCCAGGTGCCCACATTCACAGAGAGGCCTGGTCTCACCACCTGCCATCTGGGCACCGAGTGTTTATTATTACAGTTCATTTTTTATCCGCACCGCGGAGAAAGGGGGAGGGGAAATAGGGAGAAGGGGAACCCGGACCAGACTCCAGACCCCTCCCCCTACCAGGGCCCAGGGCATCTGCCCTGTTGGGCAAGGAAGACTTTGTGAGATCCCTGAGGGCCCCAGGAGGTGGGGGCTGGGAGCCGCAGAAGAGGATGGGGTTCACGGCCAGGCCCTGCAAGGGGCGGCAGCACCCCGGCTCTGGGAGCCTGGGCCAACCACCTCCCACCATGCCTGGGAGCAGGCATGCTGCCCTGAAGCACGCGGCATGCTGTCCTGTGCCTGCGACTCTGGGCTGCTGTTGGGTACCCCATCCTCCTCTTGGCAGGGCTGGGGGCCGCCGAGTGCCCCCCATCCCTCCTAGCTGCCCGTGCCCTGCTCAGTTATCGACTCTACTGCTTTGCCCCATGTCCTCTTCCGCCTCCTGACCTGAAGGTCTGGGACCTCAGGGTCAGATGCACACGAGGTCAGTCCCCCGTCCTCTTGTCATGCTGCAGGTCTGGCTACGACGGCCTTGGCCCAGGGTATGGCGCGAGGCCTGGAGAGATGGGTCAAAGGCCAGCTCCCTGGATTTTGCAGCTGGGGCTTTCTGGGCTACTCAGACTGGGGCAGGGGAGGGGTGTGGGGACCCTCAGCCAGGTCTCTTGCAGCCAGCTCAGCAGGGAGCAGCTCCTGGTGGGGCTGGCTGCACACCTTCAGTCAGGCCATTCTGTCTGGCTCTGAGGCAGCTCACTGTAGTACTCCCTCTGCCCAGTGAGCAAGAGGCAGGGAGGGCCCTGGGCCGTGGGGAGGGGAGGCTCCCAGGCCCGGCACCTTCCGAGGCGTGCTGGGCCCACTAAGCGGAGGCGAAGGGTCACAGCAGACTGTGGACTCTCATGCCATTGACCGGCAGCGGCGCCCAGCCTGCTGAGTGGGCATCACGGAGGAAGTGGGGCACAGTGCTCCCTGTGTTCGCAACGGCTTTGTTCCCTGGACACAAGGGTGGGCTCGAGGTGGGGTTGGGGTGGGCACCCGTTAGGAGCAGCTCCATCCGGCTCCTCCTTGTGGGAGGGTGCCCATTCCCAATGTCTTCCCCATCCCATTCGCCCACATGCTGGCCCCAGGCCTCCTCCCCAGTCCTGGGGCCTCAACCTGGGTCTGTCTGGCTCAGAAGCCCCCGCTCTCCGAGCTGCTTCGGCTGTGGTAGCTTGGGCTGGGGCTTCGGGAGGGGCTGCGTGTGTGGCTTCGGGTCCGACTGCGACTGCTGTAGCTTCCGTGGCTGTGGCCCGGGCTGGGGCTGCGGCTGGGGCTCCGGCTGGAGTAGTCACTGCTCAGGCAGCTGGAGGAGGAGGAGGGGCTGGGCCGGTAGTAAGGAATGGGACGCTTTCGGGCACTGCGGGGAGGAAAAGTGGGTTACAGCCCAGCCAGGGCCCTGAGCTCTACCTGGCCTGGGCTGTCACTCAGGCCCTGAGCCCCATCCCAGCAGCAGCCAGAGCTTCTTGCCTCAGTTTCCCTTGAGCCCTGGCCTTCGAGACACCCTCCTCTCCAAAAAGAATTTGAGTCACTTTTCAATTCCATTTCTACACTGATCATTTTGCTTTTCTTTACCTCTCTTTGGGGAAAGGAAACCAAGTCTTATTTTGAGATGGGGGTCTTGCTGAATTGCCCAGGCTGGGCTTGAACTTGTGATCCTCTTGCCTAGCATCCCACAGCGGTGGGATTCAGGCTCCTGCCATCATGCCTAGCTCGAATGAAAGTTTTAAATATGAATGAATCACATCGGCTAAGCTAAACAGTGACTTTTCCCCTCTTTGTGGGGCTGGGGACTGAGTCCAGGACTTTGCATGTGCTAGGCAAGTGCTCTACCACGGAGCTGCACCCCCAGTCTTTGTGCAGGGAAGTATTATGAACATGGCTCAGCCCCGCTTCTTTGTCCCCCATGTAATGGAATATTTGGGCTTTTCAGATAGCTCAAAGGGAACAAAGGGGAGCCCCTGGCCACTGCTGACCATGCCCGAGGCCTGGCCCAGCCCTGCTGGCCCCCCACTCCACACTCGGCTACCTCCCGCTGGCCCAGAGTTAGTTCGAAGGCAGGAGGCTATGACCCATAGAAAAGAAAAGAGTAGTTAAGGGGGCTACAGCACCCCATCTCAGGGGTTTATTCTGAGGAAGAAAACGGTGCGTTAGTGGAAGGAGGAGGTGGCCTGGGGGAGAGCTGAGGTGGGTGCCGGGTGGAAGCTTCGGGGTCTGGCTGTCTCTGGCTGGCAGTGTGGCCTGTGCGTGTCCCAAGTGTAGTGGTGTGGGGCAGGGAAGGAGCCAGTGCCCACCCCCCGTCTCGGAGACCCCAGTAACCCAGCACTAGGAAGGCCTAGTTTGATAACCAGATCCTGCTGGAGTTGAAACAATGCTGGCAAGCCCTGCTTATTCCCACCAAGGCTGACAGGCAAACCCATCTCCCCAGGTTGCCTGTGGCCTCCCCTCACCCCAGGACAAGCCCAGACCTCAGGAGCATTTGCACCGAGCTGCACCACCATTTTACCTGGAGACCCAGGCCCAGATCCCTCCAGTCCTAGCGGAGAAGCTGTGATGGCGGCTTCCCCCCAGCTGGCCCCACCCTGGGCACAGCCTCACTGGGCTGTGTGGGGTTCCTCAGACAGCCACCCCCGAGACCACCCGACTGCTCTGCCCCCTCCGCCAAGTCCCCAGGGGGCTGGGAGGTTAGTGAGGAAAGGAGAGGCAGACAGACGGACAGCTGACCAAAGCCAGACCAGCTCACACGGGCATCTCCCCGGCAGCCTGTGCAGGGGGGTCCACCTGGCCCCCAGGCTGGCCACAGGCCACTCGGCAGGCTGCACCTTGGGATGAAGGAGAAAAGGAGACATCACTGTCCAGGGATGAGGGCAGGAGGGAGGCCTCCGGAGAGACGGCTGGAATCTTCGGGGCGGGCGAGCTCCGTGCCTGCTGGTGCCCATGCAGACCCAAGGACAGAAGGCCCTCCCCTCCGTGGGCCTTCAGCTCCCAGTGGAGACCTTCCCCTTTGTCTGGGTCTCTGATGCCCCAGTCCCCAGGCTCCCCAGTCCTACTCTTCTGCCCCCACGGGGCCCACTTCTCTTCCCTGAACCCACCTTCTCTCCTTTGGCCCCCACCTCCCCTGCCCCAAACGCCTTCCCTAAGTCTCCAGCCCGGCGAACCCCCCCAGGTCCCTGGCCTCCGACTTGGGTCAGCGGCCCGGTGCCAGGCCCCGACCGCCGGCCTCTCCCGTACCTGGTGATGCGCCGCGGTTCCATGAAGCTGGGCGAATCGCGGCGCCGCTTGCGGATGGGAGAGTAGCTGCGGGAGCGGCGCCGGGCGCGGGCGGCCTCGGCCTCGGCGTGCCTCGCGCGGCCCTCGCTGTCTTTGTCCCTGCGGGTTCGGCGGGGTGAGCCACAGGGCCGGGTCCCTGCTGCGCGCGTCCTCAGGCCGGTTCCGCGCCGTGCGCCCCCTAGAGGCCGGGATCTCCCCCATCCCCCACCGCGCACTCCCTAGAGGCCGGGGGTCGTTTCCCCCCGCCCCCCCCGCCACCGTGCGCCCCCTGGAGGCCGGGGCCCCCACTACGCCCCCTAGAGGCGGGGGTCCACGCCGCCCGCGTTCTGCGTGGGGTTGGGTGGGGGACGCCGGGGGGTGGGCGCTCACCGGCCGAGGGTTTTCTTGGGCGACGGCGAGCGGCTGGGGCTGCGGGCCCTCTTTTCCGGAGACCGCGAGCGGGATTTGGAGGGCGATCGGCTAGAACTCCAGGACCGGGCGTGAAGACCAGGACTGCGCGACGAGCTCTTACCCTCGGGGCCGCCGCGCCTGCCGTGCGGGCCCGGGGACGGCGAGGTGCTGGCGGGGCGCGCTCGAGGGGGCCGCTCCTTCGCCCTGGGGGAGACGTACGGGGTGGGGGCTGTGATTAGTAAAGAGAGGAGCCCAGTGGAAGGAGTGTTCCCTTGGGAGAGTGGCCGAGGGGAGCGTTGAAGGGGGACGGTGTGTCCGTGCGGGTTGGAGCAACAGAGGGAGGCTGGGATCCGCAGGGTTAGGCATCGGTTGGGGAGGGAAACGCTTGGGGTTGGGGATACTTGGGGTGAGGACCAGCGGAGGAGGCAAGATGGGGAGCAGGAAGCTCGGTGGTGGGTGGCCGTGGGGGCGGGGCAGCAGCCGGGCTCACCGTTTCCCGTGTCCGCCGTGGCCTCGCTCGGAGCCCGGCTCGGGCCCGGGGCCCGGGGCGCCGCCGCCGGAGTCGCTGCTGGAGCGCGCGCGGCTGAGCGAGCGCGAAGAGTCCCGGGGCGGCGCGGGCCGGGCGCGCCGGCGACCCCTGCGGCGGGGCGCAGAAGCCGAGGACCGTGATCGCCGGCGCCGCCGCCGCCGCCGCCGCCGCCTGGCCGCCCCGCCCGCCGTGCGACCTCCGCGGCCCTGCGACGAGGGCGCCGAGCGCGGACTCGGGCTGTCCTTGCTCCGCGCGGGCGGCGTGGGTGCGGCGGCCGCTGCCTTGTCGCGGGCCCTGGGCGAGGGCGAGCTGGGCTTCTGACGGGAAGACAGGCAGAGAGGGCACGGAGGGGTGGAGAGAGACGGAGACGGGCAGGGGTGGGCCGGGGAGATAGAGCGCAGAGAAGTGGAGATGGAGAGATCGTGACGGAGAGAGGAGGAGACGGAGAGAGAGCAGAGGCAGGGACAGCGCCAGGGAGAAGAGAAGCGGAGAGGAGAGATCGGAGGCAAAGAGGACAGATCCAGAGAAAGAGCGAGAGATCGGGTGAGAGAGCGGGCGGGTGGGGTGGGGGGAGAAAAGAAGAGAGGGCTTTCACCAGGCCCGGGCCGCGGGCTGCCAGTCCCGGAGCATCGCGCACACGGTTCCCCGCGCCTGCCCTGCCTCTGCCTCTCCTGAGTGTTCTTTCTGGCCTCAACAGTGCAGCTCATGCAAAAGGTTCTCGGCATGCAAAACACAAGAGGGACGGAGCGGTGGGGTGGGGCTGCAGGGGAAGGGGGCTCTAGGACGGGCACCGGGGCTGGCATTGCCCCCCGCGTGGGATGGACGATTCCCGGCAGAGAGAAGAGAGAGGGCGGCACCGGGAGGCCAGGCTAGGGCCAGCCCACCAGGCCAAGCCCCCCAGCGCAAGGGGGTGGGCAGAGGGGATGGAGGGGTCACACGGCACACAGATGGGGCGGGGGCGGGGCGGGACAACGGAACTCAAACTGAACCGAAGAAAAGGAGGAAAAAACAGAAACAAAACAAAACAAAACAAAAACCAAAATCCACAAATGTCATTAGATACCAAAATCAAAAACAATAATCTTCTGGGAAACCTGACATTTTTTTCTGTTAATATTTTTCTTTCTTTGTTCTGCGGCCCTGCAGAGAGCTCTGGAGCTGTCAGTAGCACCCGACTGTCTTTCTGTTTCTCTCTTTTCTTTTTCTTTTTTTTCTTTTCTTTTCTTTTTTTTTTTTTTTTTTTTTTTTTTTTTTTTTTTTTTTTTTTTTTTTTTTTTTTTTTTTTTTTTTTTTTTTAGTTCTGATTTTTTTTTTAAGTCCCTCTTGGTTAACGTCCACTTACCAATAAAGTGGCACTTCCTCCTTTAGTAGGTAAGGTGTGTAAGAGAAGGGAAAAGTGTGGTAGCATAAGTTCATCATTAGATTCACAAAAATGCAAGAGAGATAGAGAGAGAGAGAGAAAAACGCAACCACCCCATTCTAGGCCTGAAAGGAGGCCACACTGCCTCTGTCTCGGGAGGATTAGTGGAGCCCAGCTCCTGGAGCCTGAGCCGGTACCTCTTGGCCGATAGCAGGAGAGAGATGCCATTTTTTTGTTTTTTCCAAAAGTGGAGTTAGGACACAGGGATCAGGATACCAAAAACCAGAAAGGGCACCTGGTACCATCCAAAGGGCCCTGCCACTACCTCACCAAGGGACCCTGCCCAAGTCACTTCCCCAGTGTGGGCCTCAGTTTCCCCATCCACGAAAGGTGGGTTGGCTTTTGCTTCCCGATGTCTCTTCCAGTGCAAATATTCCAGGATTCTCTGCATGCTCCCTGACCACCCTCCCCTTCCCTCTCCCTCTTCTGTCTTTGGGCCCCCGTCTAGTAAGAGTTGATGACATTTATCTGTTTTATAGTTCTGCCCCCACTCCACCTCCCCAGTCGCCAGTGATTTGACTTTGATCATCTCCTGGGCAGATTTAGTGTCTGATTCAGCTCAATAACCTCAGTTTAGCACAGAACTTTTTTTGTTTTTCTTTGAGACAGGGTCTTCCTGTGTTGTTTAGACTGACTTTGAACTCATGATCCTCTTGCCTCCCAAGCATCTAGGATTACAGGTGTGCACCATTTGCCTGGCTTTAGCATAAAACTTGATACCTAGCAAGGCCTCAATACTGTTTGTTGAGGAAGAAAGAATTGCCCTCACAAGGGCCAGGGCCAATCAGGGAGTCCTAGAGGAAGCTGGTTGGGGTTTGGACCCAACCGCTTTCCGTAGGCTCTTTGCTCCTTCAGTCTACCTTGCTGCCAGGAATAGAAGAAGCACTGAGTCCTTGGCATGGCCCTGGGTGCTGCAGCAGGGCAAGTTGTGCCCAGACGTCTGCAAGCACAGTTAGAGCCTGGGCAGGAAGGTAGAGCGGAAAGTGAGCCCCACTGGTGGAAAAGCACATCTGACTTGTGATTGGTGGCTGAAACAGCCAATGAGCACCAACCATAGGTGGTGGGAGCCACTGGCCAAAGCCAATGGGGCCATGAAGACCTCTCCCAGGAGTGCCTGGTGCTTTCAGCTGGGGCAGAGGCAGGCAGAAGTGGGCAAGGTGGATATAACCTGGTGGTGAGGTGCCCTCTGAGCAGTCTTGACATTCCTGCTCCCCAGATCACCCTGCACCGTATGCCAGGGAGCTGAAGGCTGGATAATCAGTTGCTAAAGTGCCAGTTTCAATTCTTGATAGGAGGCTGGGGATTTCGCTCAGTGGTTACAGCGCTAGTCTTGCAAGCACAGGGCCCTGAGTTCAATCCCCGGCACCGGAAAAAAAAAAACCGAACAAACAAAACTTTCATTCATTCTTGATAGGAGACCCTTAGCTGTCCCTCAGCAGGTGGCCAGTGCCTCTCCCCCAGCCCCGGCTTCTCTCGTTCAGCACTCTTCCCTCAGAAGGAGGTACCCAGGGAAGATCCTCTGGGATGCTCTTTGGATCCTCACATTTGTGGTTTTAGTCTCCCATCTTGGGTGGTCAGAATGTCAAGCAAACAGATACCAGCTGGGGGCTCAGGAACCAATGCACGGTAATCCACAAGTGGGCACTGGACCCCTGCTTTAAGAAGTCTGCTTGCTATTCTGGTCAGGGGAGGCAGCAAGGTGAGTGGGCAGAGTACCACCCTAAGGAATCAGAACCCGGATGTGAGCCCTTGTTTCAATCCAACGTCATTATTACTATTCAACATTATCTTTTTATTTTTTTGTGCTGGGGATTGAACTATGGGCCTTGTGCTTGCTAGGCAGCACTTTATCAGTGAGATAAATCCCCAGTCCTATTACTATTACTACTACTGTTATTGGTACTGGAAATTGAACCCGGCCGCTGAGCATGTTAAGGAATCACTCTACCACTGAGCTATACCTCCAGCTTCATTTTTACTTAACTTCAAGGCATGGCCTCTCTAAGTTGACCAGGCTAGCCTAGAACTCATGATCCTCCTACTTCAGCCTTTGTGTGGCTGGGGTCACACATCCCACCCCGCCATGCCTGGCTAAGCCAACAACCTCTGACTCAGGGAAGGGGCCAGCAGTAGGGGAAGGAAGACCACGGCATGATGTTCCCACAGACACACAGAGCCCTGTTGACATCCTGCTGTCTTGGGGTGGGAGTGGGGAAGATTTTCAGGAAGAGAAAGGGTCTGGGTGGATGGCTGCACACCCCCATCACAGTGCTGCTCCCAAGCATTTAGGTCCAAGATGTCTCCTGGGCCAGATCCTTGTCCTGAGCTGGCCTCTTCCTGCCTAGTCTTTTGTCTTGTAGTCTAAGCTTCTCCCCAACTTCCCTCTCACCAGCTAGACTGCCCTTGCCCACTGTGATAATAGTTGGCAAAGTGGAACAGCCTAGATTTAAGGTGATTCAAGCTTACTATACCTTATAGAAGTGACCTAATTCTGGGGGCCTCAGTTTCCCCATTGGTAAAAAGGGGTCAACTGGAGTCTTTGCTGGGTTGACCTATAAAAGGACTGGGAAGCATGGCGTCCTCACAAATTAACAGGGTCAGAGCAGTGCAGGGAGGCCTGGAGGGCCACGGGGGTGTTGACCGAGGCTCAGGACGACAGAGGATGGGAGGAAGGTGCCACTGGGTAGGGTGGCAGATAGAGCCTTCCCTGGGGGGAGACTTCTAGGGCCAACCTCATGTCCTTCTCTACACATATCTCCAAAAATTCTCAAGAAAAGGGGTCACTATGATCCTGTCAGAGGCTGGGCCTCATCCTCAGCTTGGCTGTGTCCCATCCTTCTCAGGGTTGGAAGATCTAAGGCTGGACTCTGGGATTTCATAGCTGGGCAGAATGGTGGTGGCCAGAGACCTCCCATGGTCTCCTCCAGGAAGCCTGCCCTTTGTGACTCTAGTTCCTCTTTCCTAGATCCCAAACGTCCCACCCAGCCTGGCTAGTGCCTAAGGCCTCCTCTCTCCCCTCAGTCCTCGGTTGCCTCTCTGACAGCCTCTCCTGATCTCCAGACTGAGTCAAACTCACTCTTCCGTGATCGCACAGCACCTTGTCCCTTCCTTTTGCATGGAATCGGAGCCCAGCCAGGCTAGAGCTGGGCGACTGCCACCAGCAGGAGTTCCCCTCCACTTTTGGCTCCCCCATCACCCCGAGGGGTCTCTGTGAGTCCTCAGGCCATGGACACAGGTCTGCCTGCCCATCTCTGGGCACAGAGGAGGGGCTCAGCAAGTCTGCCCAGTATATGTGTGAATGAATGAATGTGTGAGGAATGAATGAGGGACCTCACTGCCTCTGCGCCCTGGTCCCAGGAGCCCCTCAGCCCCTTGGTACCACCTGTTAGTTCGTATTTTTTTTTGCTTGGCTCACACAAGAATATTTTGAAGATCAAAGGGGAAAGTCAGTGGGAGGAGGTGGAAAGGAACAGCGTCCTCACCTGACCCTGGTACTCTGAAGGACGAAGACAAAAAAGCACCCGGGAAACTTTGGCCTTGCTTCTCCCGGGGCTCAGACACCTACATGCCTCTCACTTGGGGTTTGCAATCCTGCCCGTGGTGCCAGGTCCTGTCAGGTGTCCAGCAGGCCAGGACACTTGCCCCATGGACTAGGAGAGCTCCCACTCTGAAGACTGACTTCCTGTCTCCCTTACAGAACCACCAGGACTCCCCAGCACCCGCCCTGGGATTATCATGGGATGGGGAGGAGGGCCGGGCCTTCTCCATTCAGAGCTGCAGACGGAGGCCCACTGAGGTCTCTCGAGGGCCAAGATGCCACATTTCTGTGCCTGGTCCCCAGTGGGACAGGACATAGTCAATAGGGCAGGGAGGGGGAGGTGTGGTTCCCAAGGGGCTACCTCTGACTCCAGAACCCTCATTGTAGCCAGATTGGCACTGGGCTGGGAATCAGAATTCTTAGGCCCTAAACCTGGTTCTGGCCCAAAACCCTGGGGGACCCTGGTCCCTCCTGAGTGTCTCTTCTGGATCCTTTTGCACTGGTGCCACGATGAGGATGCTCAAATTCAGAAGACAGAAGGACTCTACAGGGCGGAGGCAGCCCCTTTCGGGGTTGGTTAGTGACCCAGGTAAGGGGCAAGAAAGCTAAGAGTCTACTGCATCCTCCAAATCAGCCTGCCAAGACTGCCAGGCACCCTCACAGTCCAGCACTGCTCCAGCCTGCTCACCCTCTGATCTACCCTGCTGTCCCGCCCCAAAGATGGAACAGTGGGGCTCAGCCCTAGTCCCAGTTGGTGCCCAGATCCCTGCAGAGCCCACACCCAGGCTCCGGCCTGTTGCCAGGGAAGGAGCCAGGCTGACTGGGGGGCTCGACCAAGCTCTGTTGGTTCCAGAGAAGGGAAATGACCTCCTTCCTTGTGCCTGACCTCAGCCAGAACTTCCTTCAGGGTCTGGAGTGCCACAGGCCCAGCATGGCCCCTCCACCCCTGCCTATTGCCCAGCTGGGCCTGGGGGCCAAGGGGGTGACCAAAGCCCAGGGAGCTGGCGAGGATGGGGGGGGTCTTAGCAGCTACTCTAGACAACAGAAATCAAATTGGCTCAAACGTAGCATACAGTTCAGGAGGGGACACAAACTTGGGGTGCTTATCCACACAGAAATGAACAAAATGAGGAAAAGAGGGCAGGAGGCAGGGTTTGGGGCTGGGGGAAGAGGGGATTAAGAGGAAGGAGGAGAGGCAAGGCAGGAAGATGAATCAGAAAAGTTGTGGGGTGGGGGCGGAGTGAAGAAAACCAAACGACAAACCAAGAAACACAGCTTGGTAGCTCATTTTGGAGAAAGTGCAAAGTTACAAATGAGTCATCACTAAAAAGAAATAAAGAAAAGGGAGGAGAAAGAGAAAAACCAACCAGAGCAAGGTTGGGAGAAAGAGAGAGAAAGAAAACCACATTCAAACCAAGCAGAGTGGCGGGGCTTATCTGAGATGGGAGCGAGCGCACAGCGGAGCTGGGATACCTACCTTCTCAGTGGTCAGGGACAGGAATGCGATAATAAAAAAGAAAAGAAGTCTCCGCATTGGGAAGGCAGGATGGGACAAAGACAGCACTCAAGCTGCACTGCCCCTCCAAGCCAAGATGGGCAGCCCAGGGCAAAGCAGGGCTTTGCCCTCGGGACGAGAGGGAGGAGTTCCTGCCCAGTCATTTCTGTTCACTTCTTAATTTTTTTTAACTGTGGGCTCCAATAAGCCAAGATTTCCTTATTATTATTTTTAACACAACAGAAACCCTCCAGAGGGCATGCAGGAAGCGGCAGATGGAGGCAGAACCACGGGTGACTAAAGAGAGGCTGGCAGCATGGGAGAGAGGCCCATGTCAGGGAGAGAGACAGAGAGGGAAAGAGATAGATGGAGACAGAGAGAGAGAGACAGAGATAGAGACAGAGGGACAGAGACAGAGAGAGACAGAGACAGAGGGACAAAGGGAGACAGACAGAGAGAGACAGAGGGACAGAGAGACAGAGAGAGACAGAGAGAGAGAGAGACAGAGACAGACAGACAGACAGAGGCAGTGAAACAGACAAGTGCACCAAACAGAGAAGGAGAGAAAAGCTGTTTAAACCAGGCCATCAGAGTGGACAGATGGGCTGGGGAGGGGGCTGATTTAAAAGGGAAGACAACTATCAGTTCAGTTGGGAGGGTGGCTCCTGCCTCAGATTAACCCCGCTCCCTTTCCCACATAATTTTAGCAAAATGATTGATTTTTTTTTGGTACTGGGGATCGAATCCAGGGCCTTCAGGCTGAGCCCCATTCCCAGCCCCACTCCCCCCCATTTTTATTTTGAGACAGGGTCTTGCTAAGTTGCCCAGGCTGGGCTTCAACTTGCCGTCCTCCTGCCTCAGCCTCAGAGGGATTGGATTTATAAGCATGCACCACCATGCCTGATTAAAATTTATCTGTTTTGCTTTCCTGCTTTGCCCTGGGAAACAGGGAAGCATTCTGGGAGGGATGCCAAGCAGTCCCTTCCTGCTGTGACTGCCCCACTGTGCCCAGTTCAGGGCTAGGGCAGGTAGTACATGATGACATCTGGGCCAGACAGAACCTGGAGGTTCTGCTTACAAGGCTTGTCTGCTGGTGTCACCAAGAGCTCTACCACTGAGCGACACATCCAGTCCTCTTCTGACACTTCTGACCCTTGGGACAGGTGTAGTCCAGGCAGGTGACTGCTCTTCTAAGAGGGCAAACTCTACGCGCCCTTTGCAGCCAAACAGCTGAGCCTTGGCGGGGGTGGGGGTGGGGTGGGGTGCTACACGTGCTGGTGCTCATGGCTGTAGGGAGTCCAGCAAAGTCCTGGGTGGCACTGGATGAAGGGACCTGTCCCATGAAGTCCCCTGATTAGTTGTTGTTTTTTCTTCTTTTCAGTACTGGGGATTCTTTTCAGTACCAGGGCCTCACACTCAGCTACACCCCCAGCCCTTTTTTCTTTTTTTTCTTTTGAGACACTGTCTCACGAAGTTGTCCAGCTGGGTTTTAACTTGGCAATCCTCCTGCCTCAGTCTCCCAAGTAGCTGCGATTACAGGCAAGCGTCACTATGCCCAGTCTCCACTGAGTATTGTGTTCTTTTGTCCCACCCTGTGCAGCCTTGAGCGGCTCCCTTCTTCTGCGCCTCACCGTTCTTTTCCCTGCGTGTCTGTGAACTGTGAGAGCTGGGGTTCACTGCATTGCTGAGACACGGAGCGCGTGCCTGCAACACGGGGGTGCGGTACCCTGGTCTATCAGTGTGGGCAGCCGGATCCGGGGAGCCGAGAGAGCTGGAAGGTAGGCTCAGACATCCGGGGAGACCCAGAGGGAAGGCAGGAGCGAGACCAGCCTTCCCCTCCTCCCGAACCTCGTCCTCCTGCTTGGAGCTACTGAAATGTGTTTTCTTTCTGTTTGCCACCTTGCCACCGAGGTTCTCAAAGTCAGAGGGTGCGGTCTGCTTTTGACCGACCTCTGAAAAGCTGCGTGACCTTGAGTCAGCCGCTTGCCCTCTCTGAATTGCAGTAGAACCCAGAAAGCCCTCTGGAGTTCATGCTGGGATTTTCTGGGGGGATTGCCACATCACTGGCCTACCTCAAGGCTAGAATGACATTTTTCTCTTGCTTGAGTATCTGGATTGGAAGCCTTTAACTGAGTTAAACCCTCTCCAGTGCCTGTAGATCCCTCTTTTGGGAGCTGAGGCCAACTTGAAGGGGCTGAGCAGGCTGTCCTGTTCCTAACATACTCAGCCAGGTTATACTAAACTGATTAAGGAGTCACAGCAAGATCCAGAGAGCTCCCTGAGTTACCCAGAGCAAGTGGCCCAACCATGGTCTCCTGGCATTCCCAGCTTCTTGTGAAGGTTTTTTATAGCAAGACTTGGAAGGACCAATTTGGTTAATTTAAAAGTTGAGGCAGTACCAGTGACTGCCCTGCTAGTTTGGCAGGAGTTTTTGGTCTGGGCGCCATTTCTGTTTAAAGTCATCTTCCCTTTTAAATTCTGGTCACCAAGGGGGAAAAAAAAAGTAAGTATAGAGAGATATGGATACGATTAATGTTCACTTGAAATTCAAAACCCATCTCTGCAATAGGAAGAAAGTTTCCCACAGTAACACACACAAAAGCAAAATTCTAGAACAACACAGAAGATAGAAAAAAAACCCCAGAGAGATAGTTTGCATTTCTGTACATTACAAAAGGAAAAAAAAAAAAAGAAAGAAAGAAAGAAAGGGAAAGGAAATACAAACAAAAACAAAACAAAATGACAGGAAAAAAAAATGACACAAACTTCCCCACCCTCTTCCCTTGCCGGCTAAACAAGAAATGGAATCACAATATTACCACGTTTCAAATGGGAGGCTAAAAAACAAACAAAAACATAGACGGGGTTAAAAATGTTGAGCTTTTCTTTTTTTCGTTTGCTTCTCTCTCTATTTTTCCTTTTAAAAAGGTAGCGTCCAAGAATACCACCCCCAGTACTTTTGCCCAAAGACATTATTTTTTGTCACTTGCCAAGTCGGCGATACCCAGGTCTCCCAAGTCACCTCTCTGGCCTAATTTAACTCCTCCGAAGGTCTTTCAAGCAAAGGGGGGGGGGAGTGCAGGTTAGAGACCCGGATGTTTAAGGTCACACATCCCTGGGCCCGAGGGTTAGGGATACTATTTAGAGCCAACACTCAGTGAAAGGAGTGACAGATTGCTATTTCCTGGAAAACCCTGGGGCCACATTGAAATGGAGTCCTGTTTTGGGCGAGTGCTGTGAGGCTCGCTCCCTGAAGCTGGAGGCTAGGTCCTCTTCCCCAGACTCACTAAAGGAACATCTATCTAGATGTGGCGGCTGTTTGTCGGCACATGCACAAGACCCTTGTTGGAGCAACAGGTGTGAGATGCCTGTCCGATCAAGGGCAGTGCCTGGGAAGGGGCAGATTATCTGGGGAGGGGGTAGTTGCTCAGACCCCCAGGGTCAGGGAAGGGATTTACTCTTCTCTCTGGCTTGAGAGAACCTGTGTTTCTGTGTCTCTCTGGAGGCCCCAGGAGGGATGGGATGCTTCAGAGGTGTTTAGGGGTTTTGTGGCCAGGTGTTGGAGGGTGGCCACGATCTCATCCGGGTTCGGCCATCAGCTCCAGAGCCTGTGGTACCAGTCCCTGCTGCGGCTGTCCTCGGCTATCCTGTGTGTCCTCTCCCACTCCCGAGACAGATCTAGGGACATCAGTGACCCTCCCCATGTGGCCCAACCATCGTCCTGGAGCCAGGAGCCAGCCCCAGGAGCTGGCACGCTTTCCAGGTGGGTAGTATCCTTCAATTACAATTAACCTTGAGACCAAGAACCTTTCGTCAGCTGCCCTCGACTTTCCTCTCTGAGGCCATGGGAGTAAGGGTATTTGAGAAAAGAAAGGGAGTGAAAGGAAACAGCCAAAAATCAAAATGAAACTGACCGGCACGTACATGTTCACTGCTGTGACCTGAGGTCTGGGAGGGGGAGCTGTCCCCTCCTGGCTGAGGCTTCTGGGGACCATCTGGGGGCCCGGGGAGGAACCTGCCGGCCTCCCCACCCCAAGTCCCTAAGTCCACTCAGTGCCCCTGCCAGCCCTGCAGCCCCCCTCGCTGAGGAGCCCCAACCTCGCGCTCTGACCAGCAGAAGAAAGGCTCTGAGAACCTGAATCCCCACCCGGACCGGCCCATCGACCTGGGGAGACGCCCAGAAGCCTCCTTTCTCTGTCGGCTCCTGGTCACCCCCAGCCTATACTCTGGAGGCTACTCCCTCCGGGGGATGGGCTGGGACACCTTTGGGGGCGGTGCAGGTGTGCAGCCCCGCCCGGGCCCGGAAGGGAGGGACACACAAGGGTGGTTCCCTCCAGGGGCGGGCCGTGGGAAGCACAGCACCGGCTCTGAGAATGCTGTCCGGGTAAGGGTGGTGCCCGCCTGCTCGCGACAAGGCAGTTTCCCTGGGGAGCAGGGACTTTAGAAACGCAGCTCTTTGGCACCGCGGTGACCGACAAAGGGGAGGGGACCGAGGGAAGGGGGAGGGGCCAGCAGGAGGGGGAGGGGAGGGTCTTCGAGAAGGAGCAAGGACTTGGTAGGGAGAGGGAGGCTCAGGGCCCCGGTGATGCCCAAGGGAGCTCCTCTCTCTCGACTCCAGTTCCTGACTGCGACTCTCACGGACGTCCACGTCCAGCTTCCCCTAATATTCCCGGGGGAGGCAGGAGGAGACCTTGGTCCCTTCCCAGCTCTGTACCCATCTAAGCGTCCCAGTGGCCAGCCTCTCTCTGGTCTTCAGTGTGCCCAGCTCGAGGGCGGCCTTGGCCTGCAGGCCTTCCCTCACCTTGCCGCTAAGGCCAAGTGGGCTCAAACAACCGAGGCCTCCTGGCGACTCCCCCGCGAGCGGCGGGCGCAGGGGAGGAGGAAGCGACCCGGCCCCCTGCTCGGCGCGGGAACCCTCCGCAAAGCGAAGCCTACGTACATCGGGCGGGCTGTGCGCCGGGCCCGGGCGGCCCCCGTGCGCTCCGCTCCGCTGCCTGCTGCCGCCGTTCTGCTGGGGCGACCCCCATCCGCTGCCACCCGACGGGGAAGGCGACCGGCTCCCGCTGGACCGCTGGCTGCCCGTCTTCCGCCCGTCGTCTCGACGCTTGGGGCTCAGCCTGGCCGGGGGGCGGGAGGAGGGGGAGCCGGCGTGGGACGGCCCCTCTGCAAGCGACCGGGACAGCCCCTGCCCGCCACCCCTTCGCTGCCTCGATTTCCTATTCGGGACCTGGGGCGCCTGGGGAGCTCTTCCTCCAGGCGGGCACCAGCACGCCCCTAGTCAGCTTCTCCTCACGGGTTAACCACCGGCCCTGCTTAATCTGTACCTCCCCACCCAAAAAAGGCTGATGGGAAGCACCGCTTTGGCTGTCCCGCGGCCCAGCCTACCTGCTGGGTGATCCGGAGTCACTGTAATGGGAGGACAGGGAGGGGCTGTGGGAGCTGCCGCTGCTGTGACGGTGGGACCTTCGGCCCGGGGACTCTGTGTGAGGCCTGGTGTGGAGGAAGGGACCAAGGAACTTAGGGTGCACCTGAGTTCTGCCCGCCTTGACCTTGGGGTTAGGCTACCTGACCTGCCCACGGGGATCCTGCGAAGGCTCGATGGAGGTCACTTCCGCTCCCCCCCGCAAAGTTTCCTACAAAATGACCCTGAACCGGGTTAGTGCTGGGTGCAGAGCCCAGCTGGTCCCTATAGGTCTCCTGTGAAAGTCAGGAGAAAGAACCATTTTCTCCCGACAGCCCCAACTTCAATGACCTCATCGCCTGAAGCTCTCATGACTGGAGGATGGGACAGGAGAGTCACTAAGACTTTGCTGGAAATGACCCCATGCCAGGGGGCAAGGGGCCTGGGTTCCAGTTTCAGCTCTGCCACTGGCTCCTGATTTCCTCTCAAGAGTCTTAATTTTTGCATCTGAGCAAAGTGGACACAACAAACTGGCTATCTTTGAGGGTCAGATTCTGGGGTGCTAAAAGGCTGGGTTTGCTGTTGGAGGGTCTGGGGAGGGTACTCACCTCTTCCTCTCTTTGTTCTTCTCTTTTCTTCTGCTCTTGGGGCTTCGAGATCTGCAGGAAGCAGAGACCCACAATAATGGTACAGCCTGAGCAGAACCTTGGAGCCCCAGAGCCGAGCTGTGCCCAGGCGTGGACTTGAGCTTTGTTCCTGTCTCAGGCCTGAGGCTCCTGGCTGACAGGGACTAGCCATCTCACCCTGTGGGATGCGGCCAGGCTCCAGAAGGAAGGGAAGAGGTGGTTTTTGCAGATCTGGCACCCTTAGGCCTCAGGTCTGGCCGGATAGAAAAGGTGATTTGGAACAGGCCTCCACACCTCATTCAGTCCCCATGCTCCTTCTCGGCTGTGACTCAGCCCTGACTCAGCCCTGGGCCAGTTCATCAGAGCTCTGGGAAAGAAATACTTCTCCTTGGGCCTGGTCTCTCACTTCTGAGTGACTCTTCCAGAAGGACCCATATACGGGGCTGTTCCCAAAGCTGCCCACCCCATCCCATACAACTCTCTGAGACAAGTGGTGCAGCCCAGAAATTTCTGTCCTTGATGGAAAGATTGAAATGCTTCTGATTAGGCATCAAAGATCTCCCCCACCCCCCCGAACCTCCCTGATGCCACCTCTCAGCCCCATCCTCCCTGGTGCCACCAGATCCATTCTGTCCTTTTGACCCCAAAACGAAGTGATGCAAAGAAACACTGAGATGTGCTTCCCACAGGAGCAGAGTGAACAGAGGGTCAGGCCTGGGAGGCCAAAGGAACTCATGCTGTCTGCTTTGTGCACCTCAGTTTCCCCAAAGCCTTTGTGTAGCCATAGCTTGCTTCTTGGTGCTCTTCAGGACTCATGGATATAGGTCAGAGGGTCTGTGCAAACTCATGGTGACCACTGGGTGGCAGTATGGACCCACACAGACCCATAGACACGGGGTTGGAGGGGCATGGTGAGAAACTGGGGGCATTTGGAAGACAGGTTTAGGGGTTTATTTAGGCTCCTCCCCTAACTGGCAAATAGCCTCTGGCAAATTCCCACTGCAGGGAAGGCACTGGGGACTCTGTTGGGAGGGGGTCTGACCCTGAAGCCAACCACTGATTACCCCACAACTTCTGTACTCTCCTTCTGAGTTTCAGGGCATCCTTCTGCTTCCCTTTGGCCACCCTGGCTTCTGCCAAGCCTCTCCCATCCCCCAACCTGCCCTGGTGAGAGCCCCACCTGGTGAAGGCCGATTTCATGGCCTGGCTGTTTCCCCCAGAAACTTGACCTCTGCTCAGCCTACTCACCCTTTTATCAACTGAGCCCCCAGTTCATGAGCCCCTTCTGACTGTCATGCTCCTTCTCTGCAAATTTGGGGTCCTGATGCTGTGCCTTTGCAGATGGCACCTCCACAGATGTTGTTGTCCTGGACACTTGGTACCCACGGGGCCCCCACAGCAGGGTGGACTTCGGGGGCAAGCAAGAGTTGGAACCACTGGTCTGCATGCTCCTCCCCCTCCCCTGCCTGGCTCAGTCCCTCTCATACACCCCCTTCCTGTCACTGCTTCCTGTGGGCTTTGTCCCTGAAGGGAACTGCTAGCCTCTGTCCACCTGCTCTGCAGAGCACTGCTCACCTGTGCCGTTTCTTCCTCCGGGACCCAGAATCGGACCTGTAGGGTGATAAAGGAGTTCTCGTGGGCTTGTGTGGGTGGCCCTGGGGACACCGATGGACCCAGCGAGTCCTGGGCTCACAGGAGTGGGAAGAGGCCACGAAGGAGGGAGGGGGCAGTGGGTACCTGTCTCGGCGGTGCTTCTTCATGCCCTTCTTCTTCTTGCGCAGGGGTGAGGCACTTCCACAGCTGCGGATACAGGAGGAAGCAGCTCTTGTGAGCTGGTGTGTGTGTGTGTGTGCGCGTGCATGTGCATGTGTGGCTGGGAACAGCTGGAGAAACCAGAGGGTCTGGGGTGTGGAAACTGAGAGGGAGATTGCAGGCCATGGAGTCCAGAGTGACCTGAGGCCCAAGGACGAGATAGCAAAGTCCCTAAGGTTAGTTGATGGCTTTGCCTGTGTTGTCCCTCAGTCACCTTCCAAGTTCCCTGGCACTGTAATCAAGGATAGTTCAAACTCAAAGGTTAGAGTCTCCAGCGATGGGATTTCTAGACTCAGTGGGTAAAAACCGATCAACTGGGGTGTCCAAAGTCCAGGCCCTGAGGTGCCCGGACTCCTGCTTCCAGGGGATGGCCTCAGTGTCTTCCACCCGGAGACCCCCCGGCACCCCGCTCACCCTTGTACCTTTGTTACTGACCTGCACTCCGACTCTAGTCTTCTCTTTTTGCTGGTGGTGAATGGCAGGGAGGAAGGACAGAGATGGGCAGGGTTAGTTGGGTCCCCGGGGTCTCAGGAGAGGGAAGGGGAACACAGGATGAGTTGCAGGAAGACCCTGTGAAGGCCCTCTGGGGGGCGCACTCACACTTGTGAAGGTGGGTGCAGGACCCCTGCTATGGTAACAGGGCTGTCAGGGTGTCCAGGTCCGGGGGCTCAGTGAGGGGAGGGGCCTTGGTAAAGACGAGGGGCTTAGGGAGGGGCGGGACTTCAGGAAGGCTAGGAGCAGAGGAGGGAGGGCGCTAAATTGAGGGGCGGGGAATCAAGGAAGGGGCGGGGACGGGGCGGGGCTCGCAGAGCAGCTTCGGTGCTGCCCCCTGCTGGCGAGGACCAGCACCCCGAGGACCTGTCCGGCCTCTCCCACCCGCTCCGGCCCTGCGCCCTCTCACCGGCTTCTCCGGTGGCCGCCTTTCTTTTTCTTCTTCTTCTTGGGAGGAGGCGACGCCGAGCTGCTGGACCAGTGCTTGGTCCTGGGCGAGAAGGGGCGCGGACGGTGAGGGGCGGCCCCGCGCTCGCGTCCCCCCCGCCGCGGCGGCGCTCACCTGTAGCCGCGGTGGCCGCGGTAGCAGGCGGCCGGGCAGTCGCAGTCCACCGGGCCGTCGTCGTCGTCGTCGGAGGGCGCGTACTCCAGGCCCGGCTCGGCGCCCTCGGTCGGCCGCGGGGTGTCCGCCACGCTGCCGGCGACAGGGACGCTGACCACCCTCCTCTGCCCGGCCTCGGGGTCCTCGCTCGGGGCGGGCCGGGGTCGCAGCACCCGTGGGCGGTGTGTGTGTGTGTGTGTGTCTGCGGGCCCAGCCCCGGAGACTCGGGGAACCTGGGGGCGCTGGCGTGACAGGTCCCCGGCTTGGGGACAATGTTTTGCAGAGGACCCAGGGGCCTACTCTGCCCTCGCCCCTTTGCACTTCTTCCCTCTCAGGGACCCCTCCCCCTGCTGAGCCCGCTTCCTCACTGAGTGCCTCCATCCCCCACCGCGTTCACGGCACCCTCCCCCTCATTGCGCCCCTCGGCCCCTGGTCCCCCTCGTCCGCATCCGATCCCCTCCCGGACGCCCCCCACCCCCGTCCGCCCTCCCTCGCCGCACTTCTTTCCTGCCCCCTCCCCCTTGCCTCCAGCCCCGGCCTCAGCCTCTGAAATATTCATCGCCTCCCCGCGCCCTCCTCCCCTCTGCAGCCTCCCGAGCCCCGTCGCTCATCTAGCTGCCTGCCGGGCTGTCCTCATCAATCACGGCCGCGCGCAGGGTGCGGGCTGCGGCGTCTGCCGCCTCCCCGCTCCCCATCCATCTGCAGAAGTCCCGGCTTGGCTCAGCGGGGACCAGCTGCCTCCTGTCCCTGCTCTGGCTTTGGAGCCCCGGCCATCCTCTGGCACAGACGTTTGTCCCTGCAGACCCTTCTCAGAGGCCTGCTTGATTTTTTTTGGTTTATTTCCCCTAGCAGCAGCTGCCCTAAGGTTAGGGCCCCGAAGCCCCGGACTAGCTCTTGTCATGCCCTGTCCACGTGCGGCGAGCCGGTACTATGTGATCTGAGGCCGGTCATGCCTCTCTCTGAGCCTCTCCAAGATGAGAGTGATAACAGCTACAGGGCGCTTGGGAGAATTTGATAAGGTGATGGGTGCGTGTGTGTGTGTGTGTGTGTGTGTGTGTGTGTGTGTGTGTGTGTCTGGTACTGGGAAGTGAACACAGGGCCTCCTCACTGAGTTACATCCTAGCTCTTTTCTGTTATTCTGAGACAGGGTCTCACTAAGTGGCTAAATTGTACAGGCTGGGCTCGAACTTGGGATTCTCCCATCTCTGCCTCCCTGAGCGCTGGGACTACAGGTCCAGCAAAACTGCAGCCTTCTGGCTGGGGATTTATCTCAGTGGTGCTTGCCTAGCAAGCACAAGGCCCTGAGTTCAATTACCATCACAAAAAAAAAAAAAAAAAAAGAAACTTCAACCTTCCTTTTTTATTGAACAAGCCTAGAAGTGGCCTTTGGGAGGCCTAGCTCCAGTGTGACTGGCTCCAGGAAGGTGACCCCTCACCACCATGCTGCTCAGACAGTGCCCCACCCAGAGAGAGCCTCAGCCCTGGTTTCAACAGACTTCCCTCGCTCCTGGGTGCCTGGATGGCAGAGTGTTAAGGGTATGAGCTTTGGATTCACACAGGTTTGAATCCAGCCACGACCACGTGTCTAAACCTCTAGGGCCTTATCTCTACACGGAAGAAAAGAATATCCCAGCTCTGAGCAGGGGATTAAGTGAGATTCTCTCTGTGAAACAAGCCTTGACCACAGCCTGGGCTGTGACTGTTCTCCTGCACCTGGCAGCTGTTATCAAGTCAGGGGGCTCTTCCAGGGAGAGCAGAGGCTTCGACACATAAAACAGAGATGAGGGAAAAGGAGGAAGGCCACAGCTACAGAGGGAAAGAGGAGTTTCAGGAACAAATCTCCAGCAGGGAACACACCGGTCAACAACTTGAAGACTGATGTTGTATTTAAAAAAAGTGAGAAAAATGAAGCCGAGCACACAGATGTGGTGGTGCAGTCCTGTAATTGCAGCACTGTGGGAGGCTGAGGCAGGAGGATTGCAAATTCAAGCAGAGAGAGAGAAAGAGAGAGAGAGAGAAATATAACTCAAATATGACATGGATCGGTAGCTTTGAGGCTAGTCTCAAAAATGTCATCCACTTCCCAGGACCGAGCTGGCCCTGGGAGCCTTGCAGTCTGTCACACAGTAGCAGGGAGGTTTCTCTGGGGTCACAGGAGGAGGGACTGATGGCATCTTCCAGTCCCCACAGAGCCAAACACATCATATCCCTTCATTCAAACCTCTCTGCCCTTCCCCACATTTCTCTTCCTGAAGCTGGTGGGAAGCTTCTATTCCTGCCCTTGAATCTCCAACTCCTTCTGCCTGTCCAGCCCCCCACCCTCCCAGGCCCATCACCCCCTCCACAGCTCCTCAGCTGCACAAATGCCTGACACATAAAATATAGTCTTTAGCCAGACAGAAGGGCACCTCAGATAGCATGTGGGTGAGGCAGTGGGAGGAGCGAGCCTTAGCAGATCCGACTTGGAAATAACAAAGGTTCCTTACAAAACGAAATAGTCACCCAAATGTGGTGCCTTTGCAGGACCCTGCGTGGCCTTCTAACTTCTCATTTGGGTCAGCCACTGAGAACAGACACTTGCTGAGACCCCCTTCTCTCAGAACCTGCCCTCCCTGCTCCTCTGTCTCCTCTCCGTCCACTCCTGGATCTGCTGGCTGCACCACCCCCCACCAGACACGTAGTTCTTTTCTGTGGCCTGGGGACCAAGCTCCCTGCCTCCTCTAGCTGTCCCCATCTACCATCCTGGAGAGGGGCCCATTCTCCTCCCTCTACTGGAAGGTTACACGGGATTTTGACTGCTGGTAAAGCAGGAGAGAGGTGTGGCTAAAACTGGCTGGGAAAGTAGGTGTGACCTGTTAATTACAAAATCCCAAACAGATGTGACTTCTTAATTTCTTACTAGAATGTCCTAGACCTGACATCATCCTGAGGTGCGAGATTCCAACACTGCCTCTCAGGACCCGGATGTAGAACTTCTTGAGCGTTTCCTTGAGATTTAGGCAGTATAGAATAAAGGAAGCCGTAAGGAGCTGGTGGTATCATGATGGCCTGTACCACGTCTCTCAAACACAGTATGTATTTTTGTTTTATTTTTATTTTTTCTACCTTTTTTTTCTGCCCAAACTTGGTCTGCAGAGTCAGTTTCTCTCCCGATCTCCATTTTGCCTTTTAAATAAACCTTGCCACTGCTTTTTGCTCCTTTAGTTCAATTCTTCAAGCTGGGAAGAACCTGGAACTCCAGAAGGGGGGCGAGCAATCCAGAACCCGGTAACGTTCATTTGGAATATAACTACCTGGTTAACATTGTGGCAGTTGCAGCCAGGAGAGTAGCTTTTGGCGCGGCCAAGGTAAGACATGACCAAGCTGGGCAAAAACAATTTTGTTCCGCGAAGTCTTTTTTTCCTTTTCCTCTCTCTCCTCCAGGCTGGGAACACCGGGGATGGTTCTCCAGGCGCACAGGGAACTGTCTGTTGCTTTTCTAGCTATGAGGAGGGGGGAAGAGAATGTAGCCATTGTTTTTCTTTCTAGCTGCTTGTGGTCATCCCAGGATTTTTTGCTTCCTGCATGTTTATTGCATTTTGCTGCTCTTCTTTTGTTGTTTTGAAATTAACCTGGTCTCTGCATACCCTAGTTTGTAAATGGCGTTTTCTTGGTTTGTGTTTTGGTCAGGGGTGCCGCCATGTTCCTTTGCCATGTGGCCAGCCACCATTTTGTCTTGTTACATGACTAAGTAGCTTTAGTAGGCATGCATCACCAGCTGCTGCCATTTTGTCTTGATACATGACTAAATGCTTTTATAGGCACGCATCATCGGCTGCCACCATCTTTTCTTCTTGCATGATTAAGGTGCCACCATTGTTTTTCTTTTTCTCTCTCTCTCTCTCTTTTTTTTTTTTACCTTTTTAAAATGACTGGTCTTATGAGCTAAGCCTCTGATTTTAAACAGCCATGTGGGCTTATGGAAAACCAGAGAAAAGGACTCTTCTTTCTTCCCTCCAGTAGGAGAACTGTGTACTATCCTTTTAAGAACTCATGCAGCCTTTTGCTGGTACAAAACTTTTGGGTTCAGGCTACAACAGAGGGCCTCTGGCTGTGGCCCCAGGGAAATGGAGGCAACAATGGGTAGGGGGCCTGTGCCCATCCGTGCTGGGCATGACCATTTACCTTGGCTTGGGGGGGGATGCAATACAAGAAAAATTTGTCCATTTTAAGATGCTCAAGGCTTTTGGCTAAAACCTAGTGCCTCAGCCACTCTATGAGCCTACCTGAGGCCATCATCACCTGGCTTTTGTGTTTCCCTGTTTAAATACAGCTAAGGGGTTGGGGATTTAGCTCAAGTGGTAGATTGCTTGCCTGGCAAGCCCAAGGCCCTGAGTTCGATCCCAAGTACTCCCCCCAAAATATAGCTAAATTAAAGATCGATGTCTGATGACTAAACAAAATGGCATTTGACATTTAAAAACTTAACCAAAGTAACTGTGAGTGTAAAAACAGAACCATCCCAGCTCTTAGTACTTCTGCCTGAATAAATGCAAGAAATGTTTCTTCCCATAGCATTTCTAAATGCAAGGTGAATCATCAAAGGATTCAACAAGGTGGCAAAGGGAACTTTACTTGGGGACGGTCCACCCTTAATTCAGAGAGTTTGTACTAGGTAAAGCCAGCTAGTGGCTTCGCCCCCTTCTCTCCAGTGAGTTAATGGGTCCAAATAAGGAGTCAAAAGCCCTTTGGCTTTCTCAGCAAAAGTATGCTGGCATCACTCAAGGTAGCGATGTATAGCTAGGCTTTGTTAAATTGTACAAGGGGCCCCTTGTGAACTTCGAGTCTTCTCCGTATGTGTGGGACGCCCCCTTCAGGAGCACGGGCTTAGCTATCTCCTCTGTAGGTCCCAAGATAAGCAGATGGGAAATCTGCTGGATCTTGTGGTTGGCCAGATTTTTCCCTCATCGCCACTGGGCTACATTCTCGATTAGTGGGAAAGGTTTGATGCTGACGATCTAAAGCAAGAACAGCTTATCTATTATTGCAGTATGGTTTGGGTCCAGGTGGTGAAAGATGGGTATGTGATGGTCCTTTGAATTATGAGGCTATTCTCCAGTTACAGCATTTTTGATTTTTGTTTAAAATGTGCAAGGTAGAATGAAATGCCTTAGGTTCAGGCTTTTATGTCTCTTTATCAAAGGGAAGTTTCAAGGGTGGTGATATTTAGAATGATCCCTCAGGAGGAAGAAGATATTCTAGACGACCCTGTCCTGAGGTCCCCATTTGTCTCTCAGGGGGATGTGGGTCTCTCTGATCTGTCTAGTACTGGGGGGCCTTCTCAAGCTCTTCTTTATAGCCTCCAGGCAGATAAATCAACTCCAGCCCCTCCAAATGACTCAGGAACTCCCCTAGAGCCTAGTGCCCCAAGGGAACCCAGTGATCCTCAGCCCTCTCATGCTTCTCAGACAGCTTTAAACCCTGCATGTGGAACCCACAGTGGTGCTTCTTACTACCCTAATTCACAACTTATCCTGCCCTAAGAGAAGTCACAGGCCTGAGAAGAAATACTTGAGTGCAAGCCCCTTTTTCAGTTGCAGACATCCAACTGTGTGAGGAATGTTTAGGCCAACTATCGGAAGATCCTAGTAGGCTGGGCATGGTGGCGAATGCCTATAATCCCAGCACTCAGGAGGCAGAGGCAGGAGGATTGCTGCAAGTTCAATTCCAGCCTGAATTACATAGTGAGCTTAAGGCCAGCCTGAACATAGTGAGACCCTGTCTAAAACAAAACAAAACAAAAAACAAGAAGATCCTAGTACCAAGATGCATCATGTACAGGTACAAAGTAAATGAGATGAATGTAATCATTATATGTACATTGTACCAATACATGTTCTTGGTTAAAAAAAAAAAAGATCCTAGTAAATTTGCAGACAGGTTTGAAACTTTAACCCTTCCTTTGATGTATCATGGTGAGATGCTCAATACATCTTGGTCAATTGTTGTACTCTAGATGAAAAACAAAGAATCCTGCAAGAGACTAGGAACTATGCAGATGGACATTATGCCTTCAAAAGGGAAGGAAACCACCATGGAGAACCTATTGTCCCTTCAACAGAGCTAAACTGAGACTATAATACTCAGGAGGGACTAGAGATGAGCTCTAATATGGTAGCTGCTCTTACCATGGGGATGAAAAGGGTGCATTAAAAAGTCTGTTAATTATAATAAAGTGAGTGGGTCTCACAGAGCCCAGAGGAAAACCCAGCTTTGTTTCATAACCAATTAGCAGAGGCCTTCCACAAATACACTAATATAGAGCCATCTTCCAGGGAGGGAGAGGCACTAATGGGACATCATTTCATCTGCCAGTCAGTCCTAGATATTCACCATAAACTACCAAAGCTTCAGATGGGGCCACAGACACCTATGACCCAATTGCTGGACACAGCCTTTTCTATGTTCAACAATCAGGACCCAGAGGAGAAAGAAAAGAGAAAGGCTAAAATTATAGCTCTTACAGCTGGTAATGCTTTAAATCCGCCCAGGTCATCTAAAGAAAAACCCCAAAAAGCCAAGGAAGGGATTCCTGTTTCAAGTGCAAGAGGACTGGACACAGGGACGAGACTGCGCCGAGACTCAGCCTGGGTCCTGCGCTGCATGTGAGGCAGCTAATGCCCCTGACTCATGGCACTGGAGGTCTGACTGTTCCCGCTCCCAGAGAGGGGCTAGGCCAGCCAGATCCCTAATGTCCTGCTCTGACAACTGAAGAGGTGCAGGGAACCTGCGTTGCCCCTGTCCGCAGACATCACCATCTCCTCTGAGGAACCCTGGGTAAATCAGATGTCATGGGTGAGCCAATCCAACTGCTTATTGTTACAGGGGCAGCTTATTCTGTTCTAATTTCCTTCTCTGGAAAACTTTCATCTAGGTCTGCACCATAGTTGGTCGATGGGACCTCTAGGCAGAATTTCTTTACTTCTGCTCTGATGTGTCGCTTTGAAGGCCAAATGTTTAGCCAAAATGATGTGTCATTTTGAAGGCCAGATGTTTTCTAATTGTCCCACGATGTCCTGCTCCCTTGCTGGGAAGAGTTTACTAGCTAAATTGGGGGACGATTCTCAAATTCCGGCTAAGGCCAAAATGGATTTTACTTCTTGGGGCTACACTAGGTCAACTTGACCAAATTAGCCAAGTGGATCCTGCTGCATGGTATAATGGACTACCTGGTAGGGCAAATTCTGCTATGCCAGTAATTATAAGACTAAAATACCCCAGCTGGTTTCCTAATTGAAAACAGTATCCAATCAAGGAAGAGGCACGAAAAGGTCTCCAGCTTCTCAAAGACAAGTTTCAGGCCCAGAAATTAGCCACTCTTGTGAACAAGTGATCTCTCAGATGTATAAAAATAGGCAAGACATCAGTGCTCAGCCCCTCCAAGATCCTGAAGAGGCTCACTGATGGAAATAGCTTTGTCCAAGAAGGACATAGAAAGGCAGGTTATATAGTGAGCTCACAGCAGGTCATTAAAGTTAGACCTCTTCCTCCAAGAACCTCTGCTCAGAAGGCAGCGCTAACAGACCAAGTGCTTGTAAAAACTTAGAGAGGGAACACCTGCTGACCAGTAAACCCCAAAAGGAAAGGCCCCTTCTCAGTGATCCTTGACACACCTGCTGCAGTAAAGGTGGCAGAGAGAGATAATTGCATTCATCTTTCAGGAATAAAGCCAATTCCACCTGAGCTGTCTGAAGAACAAGATCATCCGCAAGGAGAAAGCTGCTCGTTTGAGCCTCTGGAAGACTTGAGATTCCTCTTCAAAAAGCAAGACACCAGTGCTGCTACAAGAAGAGTAGAAATCTGACCTGCTCCTCATATTCGGGCTAATAACAAAGCTCAGTGGTCACTAACTCTTATTGTTTCCTGACAAGTTTTCCTTTCTTCAACCCAGCCAGCGAGCCCCAGCACCCCAAGGTAGTTGGAGAGCACACGATCCCCAATAGGTGGGTCTACAGCCCCTTCCAGTTTGAAGAATGAGGCACAGAGGTCACACTATATATAAAATTAGGTAACTTGGAAAAGGCAGAGACCTCCACTCCCTCAATACCCCATAGAGAATTACGGGGATTTGTGTGTCTCCAGGGGAAATGAGGTAGGAGAGAAGGGCGTGGCTAAAGCTGGCTGGGAAATAGATGCACAGAACAGTTCCCAAAGCCCTACATGTAGACTTCTTGCGAGAATGGCCTAGACCTGACGTCAGCCTGAGGCATGAGATCCCAGCACTACCTCTCAGGACTTAGTTGTAGATGTTCTCATTGGTTTCCTCAAAATTTAGACAGCATAAAATAAAAGAAGTCATAAGGAGCCACCACTATCATATCTTTCCGTGATGGCCCGTACCACGTCTCTCAGACATGGTACGTATTTTTTCTACTTTTTTTTCCCTTGTTCTGCCCAAACTTGATCTGCAGAACCCGTTTCTCTCTCAATCTCCATTTTGTCTTTTAAACAAACTTTGCCACCGCTTTTTGCTCATTTTGTTCAGTTCTTTGTTCAAGGTGGGAAGAACCTGGAATCCAACTCCAGAAGGAGGGGTGAGCAATCCAGAACCCAGTAACTTTCATTTAGAATATTCTACTTGATAACAATGGAAGCCTTGAAAGACAGGCTTAAGTTTCCAGCAGCAGACTGGAGTGGGGAAGTACAAGATTTCAAAATCTGATTTCTTACTTCTCCTCCTCCTCTTCCTCCTCTGCTGGCGATTGAGCCCAGGGCCTCTTGCATGCCGGGCAAGTGTTCCACAACTAAGCTACATCCCTAACCCTTAGAACTTTCTGGTAATATTTACTCTAGGACTGTTGGAGGCCTTTTTTCTGCACGCTTTCTCCTGGGGATTGAGCCCAGGGCCTCGGCATAGTGAGCATCTGCTCTACCACTGAGCTACACCTCACCCCTTTTTTGCTGGCTCTGTACCCCTGGTACCATCACATCCACTTTAGCATGTGGAGGGGCTGATATTTCCCAGGGCTACGACCTTGAGTTTTACCTAGCTTCTTCTCCTGGGCGATAATATCACTAAAACTTCTGTTCTCTAATGTTTAAATGGTCCTCTGCAGTTCACTGTCCCATTCATAGCCACTTCCTGATATGGAGAAACTGCCACCGCCGTTTTATAATGTGAAAACTGAGGCCCAGAGATGGAAAGGCACAGCACCTATGGATTTGGGACTTTTGAGCAAAATATGTAACTTCAGCTGTGCAGCTGGCTTTGATGGTTTACATGCAAACAAGACAGCCCTTGAAATTACTGGCTGACCTTGCCTGCTGCAGACATTAGTCCAATTTCCCCTTCCCTGCTTTATTATTTATTTATTTACTGGGTGCTGGAGATCGAACTCAGGGCCTTGTGCTTGGTAGGCAAGAGCTCTACCACTGAGGTAAATCCCCAACCCCCTTACATTGTTTTTTAAATTTTTTGCTTTTTGGCAGTGCTTTGGATCCAACTCAGGGCCTCCTTGTATAGTAGCAAATATTTACCACCGAGCCACACCCCTCACCCCTTTACCTACTTCAAAGATGCACTATGAGGAATGTGCTGCATTCAGATTTATTTGACACTTTATGCTCTTAAATTCACGCTTGGTATCTACGTGACTCCTCATCCGTTCTGTGGAATGGGTAGGGGATGTGTCACCCCATCTTGGAACAAATCGAGCCTTGAGATGCTGACCAAAGTCGGCACAGACTTCTGCAGGGGGCCGAAGGACTTGCTGAGGTGGAACACAGAGCTCTTGTAGGACACAGGTTGGCCTTGCCACCCTGGCAGAGCTGCGACCCTGATAGACTGCCTGTCGCATGCTCTCCCTCATGCCAGCAATTTAGCTAATTAACTGCTTCTGTTTCCCATTAGCCAGAAGCATAATGGCCAGTTGACAGATGGATGGGTCCAGATCAGGGGGATTCCAGACAAAGGGTCTGCCCTCTCTGGTCCTCCACTCAGCTGGCTTGCCAGGCCATGGGTGGGGGTAGGAACAGGGGTGAATCAGGCCTGGAGTCACCTCTTCAACACCTCCCTGTGCAGGGCAAAATGTGATATGGTGCCTCTTATAATTGCTAACCCGGGTGCCAGGCAGTACCCTGGGCACTCTGTATTTATCTGACTTAATAATAGAGTGCTTGGAACAAGCCTATGATACAGGGATGAGCATTAATTTTCTCATATTGCAGATAAAATAATGAGGCACAGAGGTCACACTATATATAAAATTAGGTAACTTGGAAAAATTCTAGAATTTGTTCACTGTGTTAGGACATAACTTCTGAATATTGTTTTCTATGAACTCTCCAAACATTTTGTTGTATAACTATGAGAATAACTTTTTGATGTACCAGGGATTAAACACCGGGCCTCCACACTGAGCTACATCCCCAGTCCCCTGTTTTTACTTTTTATTTTTGACACGGAGTCTTGCCAATTTGCCCAGACTGGTAATATGTTTTCTTAAAGGTTGTTTCTTGGACTGAAATAAAGAATTGATGGCAGACATGAAGAGTAGAGAAAACATAGCATGTACTCTGAAGAAAAGAGTCTTCTTTTATCCCAGGGAGAGGGAGATCAGCAACAAGGTTTTTAGAGGTGACTTTGAATGAGGGGTGCATTTGAACCTGTGTGAAAGGGGCTCGGATATTTTGGGCTGAGGATCCAGGATGAACAAAGGCTGGATGTTGGAATATCCAGGAGGCAGAGGGACTGCAAGCAAGTCAGGTTGGCTGCTGTGTGCTGCGGGGCATGGGAGACTGGGCTGGGTCCCAAGAGCAGGGAGCCTTGAATGACAGGAAAGGAACCCTCATTTGACCTCATGGGTGCTGAGGAACCAGAAAGAGTTTCTGTGGCAAGTAAGAACTGTCCATATCCATATCACCTCCAGAGTCAAAAGCTTGTCTGTTCTCAATGTTCCTGGAATCTTACTCCTCTCTTTTTCGCCCAACCCCATTACAGCACCAGCTGCACCATTAATGTCTCTGAATTTTCACTCAGTGGATCCATCTTCGAGGGGGAAAATCCCAAAACACCTCCTGGTCACAGCCTGCTTTCTCTCACAAACCTCCCGTTGGTCCCCATTGTCTTTGGGAGTGTTTCTGGCCATCGACGTTGCAGCCATATGGTGTTCTGGTGTCCAGTGCAGAGGGTGAACCAGAGAGGCGACGATCATGAGAGACTGTCACTCAAACCAGTTAAGCTAAGCTAAGGAACAGAGATGACCTCTGGGGACAGTGGCCTCTGGGAGGGTCGTGGAGCCCTCATAAACTCTTACAGTCAGAACCCCCCGCTGGGATCCAGACCTTGGACTTAGAGGTTTGGACAGGTGCCCATCTGTCTCCCCACGCCCCCTACCACAGCTAAGAAGTGAAGACCAATTAGAGGTGAGGTCCACTTGCCAGAAGGCACACAGCCAAATTGTCGCCAGCGCTCCCCCTGCCTCTACTCAGCCCTCTGCTGCAGGAGCGGCTGCCGCGGGATCAGCACCACGAACAGCTCCCCAGCCTTTCCGCATGCCTGAGGAAGTCCTTGCTTGCAGTACGGATTTTTGTTTGTTTGTTTCTGTTTTGATTTTTGGGGGGAGGGAGATACTGGGGATTGAACCCAAGACTTTACGCTAAGCTATATCCCCAGCCCTTTTTTGTTTTTATTTTGAGACAGGGTCTTGTTGTTAAATTGCCCAGGCTGGGTTTGAACTTGTGATCTTCCTGCCTCAGCCTCCCGGATTGCTGGGATTACAGGCATAAGCCACCATGCCCACCTGCTTGTGATACTATTTTTATACCATATTAGGCCACCTGAACTAAAAGAAGTCATCTGGTTCAACCCTGCTGCATAAATAAGGAAACTGAGGCTTTGAGGAAAACTGGGCAAGCCACACTAGGATCCAAGGATACGAGTAAACAAAGCTGATAAAGATTCTTGTGCCACTGACATTCTACTGGGATCCCAGCGAAGCTTATTCCACCCTCTTCCTCCAGAACATCTTTTCGGATTTCCCCAGACTATTCAGTCTTCCAGCCATGGCCTCTTTCAAGAAGCCCTGTGGACTGACCACTGTCTGTCCCCATCAGTTCCTCCTCTGAACGTGCAGACTGCACCACTCAAGTGGCCGTGCCACTTCCTTTTGTGCGGGGCCGTCAGTGAGTCCTGGCGTCAGGTCAGAGGTTTGTGTTTCCATCTGGGGAGCGGAAACCGCCTCCTCCTCTCCTCTCTCCCCACCTTGGCACACCAGCTCAGGGATAGGTGTGCATCAGGCGACTCCTGAGACTTCTGAGGATGCAGACACGGCAGCCTCCTCATGGCATATTTCCCGATGGCGTCTGGTTCTTAAATACATCTTTCACTCATGTGTTCATTCATTCAAGTAAAGAGGAGATCAGGACTAATGGGAAAGGCCAGGAGTCACACGCTAACACAAGGGAGGGAGTCCCAGCTGGGAATGGACGTGCTCTCCCAGGGAGAAGAGGGAAGGCGAGCGTGGGGCAGAGACCTGGGCACATGTGGGACTTTGGGGGAAGTCGAAGGAAGGACTGTATTGTATCTTGGAAGTTAGGAAGGAAAGCGGGCTTCCAGAGGGGAACCCATGTCAGAGAGAGAACAGGGTCTGCAGAGATGCCACAGCCATGGTAAGGAGGGTTCAGGAGGCTGTGGGCCGGGAGTTCTCAGAATTGTGGAGAAGCCACATCTCCACGGCTCACAGAAGCAGATACGAGTGCCGTACTCCCTTTGTAGAAATGGGTCTGAGAGAGGGAAGAAAAATGTGGCATGGCAGCTGGAGGAGAAGACGGAACTGAGAGAGATAGAGAGATGCTTTCTTGAGCACAGGAACCCGGGAGAGGGGAGAAGCATGGGCAGGAGCTGGAGGGGCGTCTGCCACTGCAGACCCCAAGAAGATGAAAAGGTAGAATCAGCAGTGAGGAGAGTCTGGTGGTCAGCAGGATGGAGAAGGGAGGAGAAGGGCAGGCCCCGCATTTGTAGGGAGCTAGCCGGGTCTGCAAAGAGGGGGATGGTGCGGGAGCTGCTGAAGGGTCCTGGAAGCCTGAAAAGGAGTGATGGTGGCGAGCCCTGAACTGAGTTCAGGTCTAAAGAAGGAGAGAGACCTGACAGGCTAAGCCTGGATCCCTGAGGTCACCAGTGAGGCCCCTGCCAAGCCTAAGGCTATCTCTAATTGCTCCTCCTCTGGCCAGAGAGATGAGGTTTAATAAGGGTGCATGGATAATACCCCACTCCCGACACTTCAGGATTACAGAAGCACTACAGAGGGGGCTTCCCCTTTCCCTGTGGAGGGTTATCTCTCCCTACATGCTACTGGTCCTGAAGGCAACCGACAGGACATTCACTTGGAAGGTTTTGGGTTTTTCCCCCTAGTACAGGGTCTAGCTATATAGTTCAGGCTGGCCTAGAACTCACAGTGATTCTCCTGCCTCAGCCTCCAGAGCACTGAGATTACAGGTGTGCAGCACCATGCACAGATTTTTATTGATATGTTTTTGTGGGGTAAAGATGGACAGGGGTTTGGGTGCCCAGCAAGATGCCTGCTCTCAAAATTAGTCCCACTACTGAGAAACAACAACCTCTCATCTAGAACCAGCGAAGCATGGGATGTTGGTGCTGGGGGGAAACTGAGGTTGAGCAAGGGGAAGGCCCAGTGAGTAGATCCAATAACACTCCTGGAGCACACAGCCTGCCAGGCAGGGCACTGGCCCAGCCCCCCAGCACTTCCCCCTGCAGACACAACCTGTGCCCATCCTCCTAATGCAGCCCACTCTGTTTTCTGCTTGGTCCCGAGTGGTGCGCAGTCTTCCTCTGATCTGAGGCAGGATCTGCCTCTCTGTAGCTTCCCTGTTTGAGTGAAGCCTGCCTGGAGACGCACAGCTTGTTGCTGCTTTCGTCCTGTGACAGCTAGCAGACACGTGCCCTCCACAGGGCCCACAGCCTCTTTACCTCACAAGCCTTTTGCTGTGGCAGCAACGACGTTGGTGTGTGCATTTCTACCTTCCACACCATGTACTTGTGCTCGAGCCCATTGTACAGGCGGGACTAGCCAGGGCCCAGAGAGATTTGTCTGTCGTCACACTGCCAGCTAGGGACAACTTTGAGGCTAGAGCATTTCTGAAGTTTCCTGATTTGCTGCTCTGAGCTGAGCCATAGAAGGAAGCTGGGGCGGGCAGCAGCAAGCCCTTGGTGATGCCCAGAACACCTCTGTTCTCCGCCCCCAGCCAGGCCATTTTGCGGTAGGCAGGGTCCATGCTTTCCTCTCCTCCTTCCTCTTCCTCCTCAGCCCCAGCACTAGCCCTGGTCACTTGATAGCACTCCTGGACAGGCCCCCTCCCCTGCCCACATCCAGTAAGCACTCACATGTGGGCCCCAGGCCGGTCCTCCCTGGTGAGCACTCCCTCCTTCTCCATCAACATCTGCCGGAAGGTCCCGACCTTCTGCCGAATCTCCTCCTCTGAGTACCTGCAGGGCACAGGGTGAGAAGGCTGCTCTCCCGGGTTCAGACCTCCCCGACCCGCTCTGTCGGAGCCCAACCCAGCCCAGCCAGCCCCTCATCTCTGGGTCATTAGCATCAGCTCTGCATTGCCGTCACTTGCTTGAGGCCACAGAACCCAGCCAGGCCCTCAGCACTGAGGACGTTCGCGGGCTGTCCAACTTGCAGCAGATCAGTCAACCAACCAACCTGCCCATGCACCAAACCAACCAACAAAAGCGCAGTGTGGCGGCTAGTACTTGTAGTCCCAACTACTTGGGAGGCTGATGCAGGATGATCCTTCTGAGCCCAGGAGTTGGAAAGAGACAACCCAGGTGTGGCTGAGCCCCTCATCCTTGTCAGCATCATCCCCAGACAGGCTTTCCCACCTCTGGGCTGTTGTCTGTCTTCTCAGTACTGGGGATTGAACCCAGGGCCTTTGTACTGAGCTACATCCCCAGCCCCTTTTTATTTTTACTTTGAGATGAGCTCTTGCTAAGTGGCTAAACTGCCCAAGCTAGGCAGCTTGTGCTCCTCCTGCTTCAGCCTCACAGAGGAGTGCAGGGATCACAGGTCTGGATTAAACTGTCCAGCTCCAGATGTTTCGAGGTATTTTTCAGAAGTGGGAATCCAGGCTTTGGCCCAGAAGCGGTCCTTTCTGCCTTCTGCCTCACTGGTGTCTGATCCTCGCGACAGCCTTGGAAGGTCCTTGGAGCGTGGCCACCTCGGCAAGCTCAGCGCTGCCTAGCGGCCTGTCCAGGAGTGCTGCTGGCTCAGGGAGTGGGTGGGTGGAGTCTGGGCCTTAGATGCGAGCGCTCGACTTCCTGCTCTGTTCTTCCCTCCCTGGGCCCAGTCTCAGGGAGGGGCACAGCATTGGCTACATCTCGCCCCTGCCACCATGCTGTGGGGTCAGTCAGTATCCTCCCCACTGTGCCACCGTGACAGCTGCTTTCCCGGCTTCCCAACCCCTCCAGCGCTGCCCCCCAAGGGCCTTTGCACACACAGCCCTTTCCCCTGGGCCTGACACAGGCTGCCGTCCAGTAACTGTTGCTTGATGACCTCCCTGGGCTGCAGGCCACTGTCCTGGACAGAAGACATGATTCCAGAATAGGGACAGTGCAGGGAGGTGTCCTGTCTTGTCTCTGCCATTGCTCACCATCCACGGCAGGCCCAGCCCTTCCCCAGATCTATCCATGAAAATGGTATATTGTTTTTTGGAGCGGAGGGAGATCTCATCTCTTTATTTTCTCCCCTTTTTTTCTTCTACTCCTTCAATAAACATTTAAAGAGAGCAATTCTGCAAAATTCTTTTTTTTCTTCTTTTTTTGAGACAGAGTCTCCCTATGTAATTCAGGTTGGCCTGAAACTCACAGCAATCCTCCTGCCTCAGCCTCCCAAGTGCCGGGATTACAACTGCACACCACCACATCTGGTGGCAGTTCTTTTTAAAAGCTTTAAAAACCCAAACACATCCTTTGGCTCAAAAATTAACTTCCACTTTTTTTTTTATCCTGTGGAAATAATCATGGCAAAAACACAAAGATTCGACTTGTTGGATGTTGACAGCAAGATGGATACCTCTGACCAGGTTTGGTGCCAGCATTTTGTGTTTCCATAGCAATGTGTACCTCCTGGATCCTGGCAGGTGGTTCATGCTCTAGTAATTATCTGTTGACTCCTCTGTGTCCTGCACTGGCCCAGAGTTCCCTGAGGGCAGGAGCCTTCTGTCTGGTTTGCCGTGGCAGGCCCAGGGACTGGCATCCACATTGTGGCATCCAGAAATGGTTGACAAATGACTGGCTGGTGATGGAGAGGCACAGGAGAGTTTGAAGGTTGGATTTTCATTTTGGAAAGATGGCTCTGGTGGCCGTGTGGCTGGAGAGGGACCTGGGAGCAGGGAGGCTACTGGCAGGGTTGAGGTAGGAGAGGGTGAGTCAGTGCTGGAGTGTGGCCCTGCGAACAGAGGGGAAGAAATGGACAAAACTACCCAGGAGGGACGATGCTGGGGCGTGCGAGCCTCCTGGCCGTGTGAGGGGTTGGATGGGAGCCTGGTGTCTCTGCAGGCCCAGCCTCCTGTGCGGCCAGCGTTGCCAGGCTCCGGGGCCTGGCTCATCACAGTCCCCTCCGTCCCTGTTTAGCCTCTGGACAGTGCAGGGCGCCCAGCCTGTTGGCCTGGCCCAGGCCCAGGAAGGCCAGCGGGGGCACAGAGCAACAATTCCCATGTCACTTCCTGGGGACACTAGCTTATCGCTGTCACCTGTACCTATCACTGTAGCCCAGCACAGGCTCTTTAACAGCCCCCAGCCCCTGGCTCATAGCACCCTTGGAGGGAGACTGCCTGGCTGGGGCTCTGGGCACGAGGGGCTGGGACAGAGATGGCCCGGGAGCAAGGCTGGCCAGGACCCGGTAGCCTGAGGAGGCCGCGGTGGGAGCAAAGCCCGAGGGTCACAACTTTGAGTCTGGCCTGGGCAATTTAGTGAGAACCTGTCTCCAGATTTAAAATGGCCTGAGGATGTAGCTCAGTGATGAGCCCCGGGGTTCAGTCACTAATACTAGGAAAAAAATAGCTGGAGCTGCCCATATGCAGCGGGCAAGGCTCATCCCGGTCGGCAGGGCTCAGGGGAGTTGCCCAGCTCAGGGACCGGCCTGCTGAGGGCCGACGTGTTGGATGAAGGCTTGGGGAGGTCACCTCTGCTCCCGGGTACCTCTCTTCTCCTTTTCTCTCTCTCTCTCTCTCTCTCTCTTTTTCTTCCTTCCTTCCTTCCTTCCCTCCTTCCTTCCTCCCCTCCTTCCTTCCTTCCTTCCTTCTTTCCATCCTTTCTTTCTTTGTGGCACTGGGACTTGAACCCACGTCCTTTTCCCCGAGCTACATCCCCAGCCCTTTTTAAAAATTAGCATTTTTTTGAGACTGAGACTTGTTATGTTGCCAAGCTGCCCAGTCTGGGTTTAGTGACTGACAGAGACTCTAAAAAATAGAAAGGGCGGGGGCTGTGGCTCAGGGTGAAGGCCCTGGACTCAATCCCTGGTACCAAAAGCCTCAGGCTCAAAGTCCAGGCTGTGCCAGGCAGCAGGGAGGGGGAAGGACTGGACAAAGTCATGGTATCAGTCTCAGTGCCCAGACTCCTGGCTCCAGGGTTCCCCAGCTACTCAGTCCCCATCCACAGGAAGGAAAAGGCTTGCAAAATGTATTCTGCCTTGGGGGATTCCTGGCTCACTCTCTGGGGCAGGGGAAGGGCAACAGGACCACCACATTTTGAACGGTCCCTGGAAGGGAAATATTCCATCTTGCCCATCTGCCTAGATCCAGTGCTTTTTAGATAACCTCCTAGGGCAGTGATGGCGAACATTTTAGAGCTTTCGATGATACAAACAACTTGCTGCAGCAGTCGTGTCACAGGTTCGCCATCCCTGTCCTAGGGGGCCAGTGGCCTTACTCTCACCTTACAGAGGAGCGACAGGGAGAAGGGAGGGCCGGCCAGAGCTGTGGCCTGTCCCCCAGCCTCATGGGTGATGGCTGCCTGTGTGCAGAGGCTGCCTGGGAAGGCGACTTCGAGGGCCGCATCAATGGCCAGTGAATGAGCTGGCTATCCATCAGTATTAAGGAAAAGGATTGCTTTTGAATGGGACCAGAGAGTGTGTGTTCCTCTGACTGGTGGGAGTATTTGTCAAACGCCTGAGAACCTGGTAAATAAATGTGAACCAATCAGTGCTTCTACAAATGGGTATTAATGACTAGGTTTTGTAACAGAGCAAGGGTCCCTGCTGTTTATCAAGCACTTTGTGGGGGCTGGCCTGTTTGGGACTTGGTCCCTCAGAACCACCCAAGAGGCAGGTGTCTCAATTGTGCAGGTGAGGAGGCTGCGGTTTGACCAAGGTCAGACTGTGGCTGGGGGCCTGGATCATGGTGTTTTGGAGTGGTCCTGCCCGGGGATGGGGAGGGTGTGGGGGGGAACCCCCATGGAGCTAGCTTTCAAGGGAGACTCCAGTCTAAGGATCAGCAGCAGGGGGGCTTGGGCAGGGGAAGAACATGGCGTGATCTAGTGGATGCTTCCCAGAGAGGCAGGGTCCTTGATGCTGGGGGTCTAGCACTGAGAAGGTGGCCCTGGGCTGCCACTCCCTGCTCTGGCTCAGTGCGGGAGGGGCCCTGGGGTTCAGTGAGAATGGGATGTGCAGTAAAGGGCAGAGGCTGGCCCTTGCCCATCTCTGGCTGTTCTCTTGTTTCCTGCCCACACCCAGCGGCCATCCTCCCCTCCCTCTCCAGGACTCCCAACCCAGCAGGGCTGGCAGTTTCTCTCTGCTCCTCTCCCGCCTTGGCTCTGCCCCTGGACCTCATTTCCACCTCCCAAACCCAGCCTCAACAGATGCTTTTGCGGCCTGCTGGAGGCCTCCTTTCTGTCTGTCCTTGGCATCCTCCCAAGCCATCCCTCTCTGCAGGGAGCCTCTTCATCTCTACCTGGTCCCTTTCTTCTCTCTGTAGGTGGCCCTGTCTTGTCCTTCAGCCGTGATTCTAACCTGTTTTGTGGCAGGTGTTAACATGATTTTTCAGTCTGAGTTAGTGTGTGTGAAGGGTCTTTGAGGACAGGAAGGGGCTGCACCTGTGACTCCTTGGGTTACAGTCAGCCCTGGCATATAGTGAGAGCCCCTTGTGTGCTCTCGCATGATTGTAGTACTGGCATGGCAGCTCTTTCACCCATTCTACAGAAGGGAAAACTGAGGCCTTGAGTTGTCATTGATGTTTTCATGTCTCTTCTCCCCGTGGAAATGGATGTTTCTGAAAGGTGCAGACTGCGTTTCCTTAGCTTCTGTGAATCAGAGACCACCAGTTGGGAGCTTGGCAGAGAGTAGGACTAACGAATGAATTAGAGCCTAGACCCCGCCCTTTGCCTGGACCAGACTCCAAGATCTTCTTGTTCAACGACTCCGCTCAAGCCACGCCCACCAAGGCCAGACCACGCCCACAGACCCGTCGCCACGCCCCTCGCTCACCCTTGCTCCTCCATCATCTCCTGCAGCTCCATGCACTTGAGCTCCACGCGCCGCTTTCGCTCGTGGTCCAGGATCTCGCGGTGCGCGCGCTTCACCAGGCCCGGCTCGGCGGCGCGCGGCTCCTCCTCTGCCCGCGGCCAGGGCCCCGACGAGGCGCCGGCCTGCGGGAAGCCGTTGGCGGCGTCGGGCGGGGACGGCACGCCGGCCGCCCCGTTGTTCACGGCGGAGGACATGGCAGCTGGCCCGGGCGAGAGCCGGCCCTGCGGGACAGACACGGAGCCGCGGCGGGAGGGTCACTACCCGGCCACCGCTAAGCTGCTCTCTGCGGCGCTAATCCTGGAGCTCCGGGGCCTCTCCTGGCACTAATCCGCTTCCTCTCAGGCTGCGGGGGGGCAGGTGACAGGTCTGAGCCGTGGGCCACACCTCGGCCCAGGAACTGGCTGGGGCCTGGGCTCCTCGGTCTGCTCGCACTCCCCTGCCAACCAAGGCCTGTCTGGACTCTTCGTTGGTTTATCTACATGCCTTTCCCTCAGGCACACACACCCCAGGCCCACTGTCCTGGTTCTGTCCCAGCCGGGTCACAGAGGACGAGTGTTCGTACCTTCCAGTCTGCACCCGCGGCAGCCCTGTAAAGACAGGAAGTTGGGAGCATCTCCAGGTTCCACTCCCTTCCTCCTAGATGCTGTTTCCAGTTCCCACTGTGATCTAGCTTCTCCAAAGCCAGCATCCCAGTGGGGGTCTCATCCAAACTGAGGCCCAGAGAACTGTCCCCTCTTTTGATCTGGAAACACTGCTTCTAATGATGTGACCTAGGGTGACATTGCATTAACTCCTCCTGTAGACTTGGGCTGGGGTGGGAGTCAGTATGGGTTGGAGCCAAGAATCCCTGGCTCTGTGTTATGTCCAAAGTAGAGCGGGCACCTGTACACCACACACACATATTGCAAACACACACACACACACACACACACACACCCCACCACCACCACCACACCACACATGCTTGTGCACCAAGGGCCTCTATCTTAACAGAGGGGAGGCACCTCCTGAGCTATTTATTTCCTTTTCCCTTCTCCAAGTCTCTGCTAGTTGCTAAGCAACGGGGAGGCCTCATTCCCAGGGAGTGGGATGGGAGGGAAAGAAGGAGAGAAGTAGAAAGAGAAGGGAGTGGGCCTGCCTGGGTGGGGTCTGCCTGGCAACACTCCCCCAACATCCCCCAACACACCCTCCCCTCCCCAGCCTGAGTGTAGGGTAGGGAAGTTCAGAGGCACAGGAACTGGAAGGCAGACAGGGGGGACCGTGACTGACCCTTGAAGAGGTATTGAAGGGGACGGGCTGACAGTGTAATGAAGACATAAACTCCTCTCATAGCCTCCCTCCAATTCCAGCCCCTGAGTTCTAGGCCAGGGTCTTCTACTCCTTCCTGTGTGACCTGGAGGATGTCACTGCCCCTCTCTGATCCCTGCCTGTGCTTGGGAGCATCATCCAGACTCCTCAGGAGAGGGGACTCCTGGGGGCTCGGAGACCCGAGCCCCCACCAGCTTCCTGCTCTGTCCCTGCACCCCACTTCCATCCTCCTAGGCTCTTCCTAGGATACCCCATAAACATCATCCACTTGCTGTGTCCCGGCCGAGCTCTGGCGGAGCCCAGGTCCCCTGGCACCTTGGCCACAGGGCCTGGCTGTTGGCGACCCCTCCATCTGGTGGTCACCTGGGCCAGGGACAGGTTGGAGCTTAGAGATGCACATGGCCTCTGTCCGCTGCCTCAGTGTCCCTCCGGCCTTGCTGCCCTCAGATTGACAACCTTCATCAGCACCCTGGCAGATCAACCCAGAGCACACCAGCCTGTGTTGTGGCCTGAGTCCGCTCCAGTGACCTCCTGTCGCCTTGCTTAATGTCGTGACATGGCAAGGCCTCCTGGGCCAGCCTCACCCCCCTACCTCGTCAGTCCTCCTTGCTCCAGGCCTGTCCGCTTGCTGCTGCCTCTCCCAGGTCGCTCTTCACCTGGCCCAGCTATCCTCAGAGTCACCATTCAAAGGCTCAGTCACCCTCTGGAAGCTTCCTCACCCCCTGGTGGGTACCCCCCCCAGCTCTCACCACTTCTGCTGTCCCTGCAGGTTCACAGTCTGGCTCCCCCTGGGCCAAGGGGAGTTTAGATTTCAACTCCTAGTGCCAACCAAGTGCCTGATGTGCGTGGAGATCAGCGCACAGAAACAAACCAGAGAATTACAAAGGGAGGCGAATGGAGGAACACGGGGCACTTCTGTGGTCTGCCTTCTGCCGGCTCGTAAATTCACCCCCCACCTTTTGCTTTTCCCCCTGGAGCTGGGCCTCGCTAGGCAAGTGCTTGGCATGGAGCAGTCCCCAGCCCCGATTTCAACCCTTGCTGCGCCCCATCCTGAACCAACCTCAGTGCCCACCCCGTCATCTTTCCCCACACGTTCCCCTTTGGCCGCATGTTTCCCCCTGGCTGGGATTTCTTCCTTCTCTTCTCCACTGAAAGTGCTTCAGAATCCTTCTGGCTCAACCCAGATGTTACCTCCTCTGGAAAGTCTTCCCTGGGAGTGTGATTCATTCTCTCCCGGTGTCCGCATAGCTTTTCTTCCCCCCTTCAGTACTGGGGATTGAACCCAGAGCCTCTGTGCTGAGCTACATTCCCAGTCTTCTTTCTTATTTTGAGATAGACTCTCACTGAGTCACTAAGTTGTCCAGACTGGGCTTGAACTTGAAATCCTCCTGCCTCAGTCTCCCAGAGTGCTGGAGTGCCACCATGGCTGGCCCCTTGCAGCTTTTGTCCACATCTCTAATATGACATTTAGACCCCCAGGTTCAGTTTATTTGCATCTGATTCTGGTTCCTGACTGTGAGTCCTTTAAGAGGAGGAGCTTAACCCTGGCTTATTCCAGGCCCTCCAAGCAGACCTGGGCACCAGCCCCAGCACCCCCAGCACCAGCAGTGCAGGAGGTACTCTGAGCCTGTGGAAAGCATACTGAGCTCTGGCCCTTGAAGCTGCTCTCCATATCTTTCCTCTGACCCCACCTATAATTTGGACTGCACTCCCAGAGAGCAGGGAAGGAGAGCAGGTGCCCGCAGAGTGGGGTGAGGACGCGAGGGGTGGGATGCGGTCCAGATCTGACCCAGCACTGACGGGGGATCCTACCAGTTTCACAGGCTGTGGCGCAGAGGCGCCAGGCCGGACTGGGAGGCGGGTCATGAACGGAGGACCACTCGGCCCTGCCAGCGATCCTCCCGGGGTGGGGCCAGCAGCCCCGGGATCCCTGCAGGCGCGGGGTGTCTCTGTGAGGTACCACGGTGGGACTGCACGAGGAGGAGGTGCGGGTAGGGGCAGAGAGTCCCTAAACCCCAAATCCAAAATCCCAAATGCTCCGAATCTGAAACTTTGTGGACCCCGACACAACTCCGCAGAGGAAAAGTCCATGCCTGACCTCGTGTGATGGGCAAAGCACCAGGGAATCAAAATAGTTTAAAATTACTCACAGGCTGTGTGTATAAAGTGTGTATAAAACATAAATGAATTTCATGTTTAAACTTGAGGTCCCATCCTCAAGACACCTCTCTCTGTCTCTCTCTGTACTGGGGATTGAACCCAGGGCCTTTGTACAGAGTTACATCCCATACCATTTTTTTTTTTTTTTAAATTTTGAGACAGTCTTGCTAAGTCACTAAGTTGCCCAGGCTGCACTCAAATGTGCCATCTTTTTGCCTCAGCCTCCCAGAGTGCTGGGCTCACAGGCATGCACCACCACACCCAGCAGTATCTCATTGTATATATGCAAATATTCCCAAATCTGAACACCTTTGAAATCTGAGACACTTCTGAACTTAAGCATTTTGGGTAAGGGATACTCAGCCTGGACCATTGTAGCTGCTTGGCAGTTTGACCTATGTGCAAGAGAAGCAGATTTATGGGCTAGTGTGGTAGTAGATGCGGGTATTTAGCAAAGGGCCACAGGGCTCCATCCTCGCCCATGTCAGGTCCAATATGTTGACTGGCTGGAACAGTAATAGTTTAAGATCAGATTTGCTGAGGACAGTCTGAGAGTGCTCATAAATTTACAGCCAGAATCTAAAAGGACTCAACAGATGGAAAAAATGGGAAGAATCTAAGAAGGTGGAAAAGGATAGTGAGAAATGGCACAAGCTGAAGCTGGGTCCCAAAGTGAGTTTCTAAAATTGGAATGGGGAAGACATAGTTTAGAAGTAGTATATTTAGGAAGGATTTAGGGATTTTCAATGATCACAGACTCAATTTGAGTCAGTATCATGATGTGGCTGCCAAAAAAGCATGTTATCTTCAGCTCCATCAGTGAAAATACCGTGCCTGGAAGGGGGAGATTATAAGAATATATAGGTGGTCAAAATCTCTGTCTTCAAAAATTTGAAGGCTGATAGAAGATTTAGGTCAAACCTGGCCGAAAAATTTTTTTCCTGTACGAGGGTTTGAACTCAGGATCTTTGCACTGGACTATATCCCCAGCCTTTTTAATTTTAATTTGTAATTTCTGAGACAGAGGTCTTGCTAAGTTGCTAAATTACCCAGACTTGGCTCCAGTTTGTGATCCTCCTGCCTCAGCCTCCCAGAGTGCTGAGATTACAGGTGTGTGCCATCACGCCTGACTACCAGGTTGAAACTTCTGCTAAGAAGTTTGTTAGAAGTAGAGATCTCTAGCTAGGGTTGCCGGACTTGACAAATAAAACTACAGGATGCCTACTTGAATTAAATTTGAATTTCATAAATTTCCTATTTGGGGCATAGTTCTAAAAATTATTCATTGTTTATCTGAAATTCAAATTTAATTGTGTGTCCTATATTTTATATGTCAATCAGTCTGTGATGTACCCTACATCTATTGAATCAGAATCTCTAGGGGCGAGATTGTTAAGGCTCCCCAGGTAACCCTGATGCAGGCTGTGGATGTAGTTTGGGCTGGTCTTGAACTCACTATGTAGCCTGCTCTGGCCACTCTCGGTGACCCTCCTGTTCCAGCCTCCCAGGTGCTGCGCCATTATGCCTGGCTGACAATTTGTATTTCTAAGTCCCCAAATGACACGAGTGTAGCTGGTCCTTGGAGCACAGCCCCAGCCAACCGGGGTGGGCCAGACTACAAAACCAGCATGCTTGAGGGGTGTCATCTGGTGTGGACCCCACAAACACTCACCCAGCATTTACTCTGGGCGCCACCCTATTAAAGGCTGAGATTTGGAGGTGAACAGGATGCTACCCTGGCCCTCTGGAAACACCAGTGCAGTGTGGTTGAAGAAAATTTGAGGGGCATCTGTAGCCCTGCCTGGTTGGTGGGGGCAGAGGACAAGCGTACCACAGCAGGTGGGGCCTGGACTGGGATTCCAGAAATAAACAGGCCGATTTGGCAGGACCTATGATTGACAGGTTGTGGGGAAGAGAGGCACCCGTGTGTGTGTGTGTGTGTGTGTGTGTGTGTGTGTGTGTGTGTGTAGAGGTAGTTGGGATCGAACCCAGGGCCTTCATCCAGATCTGCATCCCTAACCCTTTCTTTAATATTTGAGACAGGGTCTCACTAAGTCGCCAAGTTGCCCAGACTTTTATTTATTTATTTATTTTTGGCTTTTGAGACAGGGTCTCACTATGTAGTGCTGGCTGGCCTTGAGCTCACAGTGTAGCCCAGACTGGCCTCAAACTTGGGGCAATCCTCCTGCCTCAGCCTCCCACGTGCTGGCAGTGTAGGCATGTGCCACCACACCCGGCAAGTTGCCCAGATTTGATGAGCTGCTGATCCTCCTGCCTCAGGCTCCCAGAGTACTCCAGTTTGGGGCGGTGTCTTGATGATGCTGGGTCTCCAGCTTGGGTAGAGGTCAAGCTGGCGGATATGGAGCCTGGAGCCATGACCTTAACTCTGACTCTAACTGGTTCTGACCCTTGGGGACATCGACGCTGCATCTCTCTGGAGAAGCAATGCAAAGTCTGCTCTCCACTGCCGATTGGGAGCCGAGGCCCCCCTCTGGACGTTTGTTTCCCCACTAGACAATGAGAGACTGGACACAAAGACCTCACAGACCTTTACCCACTCTAGAAATCTGAGTAACCCTCACTCCCTCTGCACCCCACCAAGCCTTCATCCCACCTCCTTCCTGATGAGACAGCCATGGCCGGAGACGCAGTGGCCACCCCTGGGGCACAACTGAGGTTGTCCCCGGTGCTGGGTCAGGTCCCAAGGTGAGCCTGGATGCTGGAATCAACTGAACCCATGCGCAGATGAAGTCACAAGGCCTAATTTAACATATGCCCACGGTGGGGGGGGCTCACCCTTCCTGCCAGCCAGCAAGTGGTTAAAGGGCCCGTGGCCTGGTTTCTAAGCCTCACGAGTGGGTCCCAGGTTTGCCCCCTGGACAGGAGTCTAAGTTTCCATCTCCCGTGCAGGCCTGGCCACAGACAGGATGGGCCACAAACTGGATGCTGGTACCAGCAAGTCCAGTCCTGCTGGTGATTAATTGGAGGTGAAGCAGCCCATCTGCGTGGCAGGGCCCAGGCTGTTCCAGAAGCGCAGCTGCTGACAGGCACTCAGGCCTCTCTGTCTAATGAGGCCATCGCTCACCTTGGGGCTCCGAGGGACAATGCCTGGGTCAGCAGAACCCCACCCCGGCCTGCGGGAGAGGGACAGGCAGGAGAGGATGGTGGACATGGATGGGTGTGGGGGACACATGGCCCCACCCTGGGATCCCTGACTTGAGATGGAAGACAGGGCTGTGCTCTTTGGGAATCAATGAGCTATATGACCTTGGGTATGCAGCTTAAAATCTCTATACCTCTATTTCTTTGCCTGGAAAGTGGAACTAACAATTGCACCATCCTGTTAGGTTGGCGGAGAGAGAGGATGCAGGGAAATACCATCCCAGTAACCGATGCACCACGGATGTCTCATCAGAGCACTGTGGTCATTGCTAATGGTTGTTGTTGGTGACCATCCTGTTTTGGATGTGGAGGACTGAGGAGTCCGTGGACATCCAAGCAGAGATGGTAGGAAGCCTCAGACCACGGGTCTGGTGTGTGAGAGTCTAAGAAGACCTGGGCCTGATTTGGTGGTGTTATCATAAAGCTGTAGACAGAAACTCCAGAGCCAGCGAGGCTGAGGACTGTTTGGGGAGGACATGTGGAGGGAGGAGGAGCAGGCAGAGACGGAGCCCAGCGCAGGACTGAGACCATTTGGAGGAGCTTGCTGAGACCACCTGGCCAATTTCCTTTCCCTCTCCTGGCTTCTACAAAGCACCCCTCCTCCCTGGCAGCGCCCCGGCCTTCCAGCACCACGGACAGCGCCCGCCTTGCCTACCCAGGGGCCCCTTTGCTCCCCGGGTTCAGAGGCCTCTCTCTCCCACGGCACCCTTCCCCTAGGGAACTCATTTCCAGGCCCTGCCTGCTGAAGCCCTAAGCCCCCACTAGCACTCAGGACCTTCCACCCTCAGAGGACTCCAAGGAAGCTTTTTGTCCTCTGGCCACACAATTTAATCACTGGGCCACTAAATCTTTCTGCTGTCTACTACTAGTCCCAGGACAGGCAGGTGTTAAAGCCAGAAGCCTTTATCTTGAATTCCTGGGTGACCAGGGAAAGTCAACAAACTGCTCTGAGCCCCAGTTTTCTTACCTATAAAATGGAAATGATGTCTCTCTCTCTCTTTTCTTTTCTTTCTTTTTTTTTTTTTTTTTGAGACAGCGTCTCACTAAGTTGCTGAGGGTGACCTTGAATTCACAGCAACCCTCCTGCCTCAGCCTCCTGAGTGCTGGGATTACATGCATGTGCCACCAGTCTGGCCTGATACTCCCTCTCTTGTAGCTTGGTAGGATCATTCATTCTTTCATTCTTTCAGTGACAAGCTTCTGATGGACAGAGGACAATTTAGACAATTACTAAATTGCCCAGACTGGGCTTGAACTTGCGATCCTCCTGCCTCAGCCTCTCAGAATGCTGGGATTACAGGCCTGTGCCACCATGTCAAGTTTGAAATGGCTCTTTGAAAAATGGATCCTCTCCAAATAAGGAATGGCGTGTCCAGGTGGGGACTGTACCAGCTAAGGCCAAGGGCATGGCCGGGTCCAGGGCCCTGGGACTAAGAGGGCCAGGTGGGATGGGACACTTGTAGAAGGCTACATTCCCGGAAGGTGCAGAATGAGACCTTCCAGAGAAAAGCCTGATGTGGGGAGAAGGGGTGAGTGCAGATGTCTCCCGAGTTTTCTGCAGGAAAGAGTCTTTGTATCTGTCAACAATGTGACTGAGCTGAAAAATATACATGAAAACAGTACTTATGTTATGAAGCTAAGTCTGGGTCTTGGCAAAAACAAGTGCGCAACAACAGTGGTTTGTCAAGATATTTTGTCAAGCTGGGAAAGAAAAGCCATCTCCATTCTGGCCAAGGATGCGAGGTGTCCCCTCCGCTTGCAGTCTCCAACACTGACTTGCTTCCTTCTGGAGGCTCCTGTCAGCACCTCCCACCCCACCCCGTGGGGACTGTGTCCCACAGGACCCAGCCTGTGAACAGGAGAAGGGCAAACGGTGGCCACATCAGCAGTGGCTTCAATGAACGAGGCCCCCCCATTCTTCCCACCCAAGAGAGGGCAGGGAGCAAGGGCCACAGCACTGGAGATGTCCCATGGGCTCTGGGGAGTGTTGCCCATTCACCCCAGAGCACACGCATCCACCAGAGGACAGGTGGGAAGTGTGGGGGACACAGGGGAGGTACCAATGCGTAAAAGACTGAGATGGGGGCACTTGGCAAAGACGTCAGACTGAGCTGGGTGTGTGGAGGTGGGTACAGCTGGGAGGCCTTCCCAGAGGAGGGATCTTGAAGCCTAAGTAGGAGCTGGTGGGACAAATTGGGGGGGGGGTCCTGGCAGAGTGTGGGGGATGCCTGGCCAGGGGGCCAGGCCAGCAGGTGTGAGGAGCTGGGACGGTACTCTGTAGGCAATAGGAGCCAGGGAAGGCGCTGAACTGGGGAGGTCATGGTCAGATTTGTTTCTTGCAGCCTGGTGTCCTCGCCTTAGGTGGCCTCAGCACCTTTGGTAAAGGATAGCAAAGTCCACATTATCCAGATCATCAATAGCAGAGAGGCCAGCCCTATCCACCTGGGTTCAGATCACTTCCTAACTGCTGAGTTTCCTCATCTGTAGAGTGGCCTTAATGTCAGTACCCTCCTCTCAGGGTGGCTGTGAGGCTGAAGGAATTAATATTCATACAATGCAGTGCCCCAGGACACAAGAAACTCCAGGTATTAAGTATAAGCTGTCATTGTTACCCCCAAGTTATGCTAACTGCCTTAAAAACCAGTCTAAACCACAACAGACATGGGTTAGAGCAGTAGGAAACAGAGATCTAGCCTGGCATAGTGGTGCATGCCTATAATCCCAGCACTCTGGAGGTCTGAAGCAGGAGAATTGCAAGTTCAAATCCAGCCTGAGCAATTTAGTGACTTAGTGGGATCCTGTCTCAAAAGAGTCTTTTCATTTTATGAAAAATTTAAAAAGGACTGGGTGTAAAAGTCCTGGATTTGATCTTCAGTAACACAAAGAGAGAGAGAGAGAGAGAGAGAGAGAGAGAGAGAGAGAACACAAGCAAGAGAGAAAAAAGGATAAAAAAGAAAGAAAAAAGAAGTAGAAGTCTGTATAAATCAGATCCATACAAATCAGATCAGGTACAAAGACAGCAGAAAATTGTGAAGGCTAATAGATAAATAAGGTCCCTTTTCATAAGATGCCAACCCACAGAGCAGTAGGGACCAGTGTGTGGGTAGGAAGTCTGGAGAGAGACTGGGAAGCGGCGGTGGCGGGGCGCTGGCAGCGACAGGGTTACCGGCTTCCTTCTGCCTCCTTAGAGTCTCTCTTGGGAGGCACTGGCTGCTGTTTGTTACCCAAGCCTCCAGAAGATGCTGCCACCAGGGGAGGGAGCAACACCGCTGAAAGCCTTGCTTTCAATTATTCAGCAGCTGGAGCTTCCTGGCCCCGGCTGGAGCCGGAGAAAGGCTCTGACCAGAGCCCCCGGGCTGGGGCCGGCTGGACTGGGAGGGGGAGGGCCAGTTCCAGGAGGGGCAGGCAGGATGGCCTGGCAGGTGTTGGCAGACACCCCCAGCACTGTGCCTGGGCGGCATCCCCTGTGGTCCCTCTCCTGCCTTCCTCCTCTATCCAGCCTCGGGCAGGGCTTGGCCTGTCTCCTCCTCTGCGGACTCTGTGCTGTTGGACGGGGGTGGCGGGGCCGGTGAAGTTCCCAGTGCTGAGGTGGGGTACCTGGAGCAGGAAGGCAGGGAAGCTGTGCCTCCTGACCGCAGGAGAAACCCGGGCAGCTTGGCTGGTGCCTGTCCGGCCCCGGGCCACTAGTGTCTGCCTCACGTGTGACATTCTGCTCCATGCAGGAACACACTGGCCCATGCTGTCCCTTGCTCCTGGAATGCCCTCCTCTCCTGGGGCATGTGTCTCTCCTGTCCCCCTCTGGTGGCCACTCTCAGTGCTTACCTTTTTCTATTGTGTTTAATCCTTGGCCAGCTGAGGCTCTCTACGGGCCACGACTGGGCACAGGGCTGGGCACCAGGCAGCCATCTGTGAATGTCTGGTGAAATCTGTCTTATGTTTGTACAGATGGGGAGCTCACTACTTGTATTTTACCACTGCCATCTCCAGGGACTTTGATGTGAAAGATTCTTAGTCGGTGATCTCAGCACACCCAGAATCTCCTTGTTGACTTTGCGTGGCCACATTGTCATTTACTTTGTAAGAGTCCAGATCTGCCTCTGAGCAGATGAGAAGGACTCGCCTGGACTCCAGGCTCCTCCCATCAGGCGAGGGCACTTGTCCCTGTTGACTCCATGTGGGATCCCCAGAGCGGAAGTCTGGGTGAAGACCCGGGACAAGCAGGCCTCAGCTACGTGCTCCCTACAGAAGGACCGCAGACCGGGCAGCACAGCCTGGGTGGGGTGAGTGCAGGCCGCTGTAGCCCAGGATAGGACAGGCTTCTTACAGGTGGGACAGACGCAGCCGAACTGGGAACTCAGATGTGGTTCTGTAACAGAGGACAGAAGGGAACCTCCCTGCAGTGTCACAGACCAGGGCACAGACCAGAGCAGGCAAGCTGGCTACCACAGAACAGTTCGACCTGGTCTACACAGGCGGCCCTGTGGAGACTGGCACCCTTTCCAGATAAACACTTGACGTTTAGGTCTCACCCTCTATGCTATAGTGGAACAAAGGAACCCACCCGGCCTGTCCTGCTTCTCTTCGTGGCCTTTAAGGAAGCTGTCACCTTCCGGCTGTGGGGCAGCTTCCTCTCAGCAGCCTGGGCTGGAACAGAGATTTGCGGGTGGGGTGGGGATGGCTCAGAAGAGCAGCTTCAGTTTAGCCATCTACAGCTGAGCCGACACTGGCGCTGGCTGCCGGGAAGTGGTGATCTTTGGCTCCACAAGGGTGCAAGCCAGGAGGCCTTGGGTCGGACTCCTCGCTCTCTGCAGACCCTCCCAAGCTGGCCTGTGTGAAATCGAGGCACTCATGTGCTCTGCCCAGCTTCCATCACCCTCTTCGGCTCCCCCTGGGAATGGACCTTCCCGGTCACACCTGGAAACTGGGCTGAGAAAGGCAAGATGCACTAAAAGCTGCATGGCCAGACCCCCTTTTCTTTTAGCTTCCCTCATCTGAACAGCGTCAGGGCACCAGTTCCTGGCAATCCAAAACTGACAAGAGTCAAAGTTGGGAAGTGCCCATGCCCCAGCCTCAGGAGCTATCAATAGGAAGGACGATGCTGGACAGACAGGCAGGCCCCTTCCACCCATTAGGGAGGGTGCCAGGAGAAGCCAGGGGCAGCTGCCACTACTGCCCACACAATCTCATTATGGAAAATTCCCTCTATTGACTCAGCTCTAATCAGGCAGGCCGCCCTGGGCATCCCCCCCAGGTTCCTGCTGGGCTGGCTGAGATCAAAGAGAAAGCCAGAGAGAGCCGGGCTGGGGGCTGGAACATCGCCTGCCTTTCCCATCGATCCAGATGCGCCTCTCGTCGCTAGGCAACAGCCTCCATCTCTCCCGGTCCTTCCTCCCCCAGAGGCTGCAGGATAGGGCAGTAAAGGGGGAGAGAGAGAGAGACCCCCACATTCATTCTCTGTGTCTTCCCTTGTCATGCTAGAGACTTCTCTTGTCAAGCTGGCATCCTCTCTTTTTGCTGGGGAAGCAACTCTTTTATTTTGGGAGCTTGACCCTCCCATCAAAATAGCCCCCTTTCTCCCCTCACATTTGTATGCATCTGCAGTACACCAAAATCCACACCTCTGCTCCATGGTAAGTAAGCAGGCTCTCAGGAAGACAGGCCATGCACTCACGACTGAGGAAACAGGGGCCCAGAGAGGGGAAAGGACCCCCGGGGAATCATGGGGCAGATTCCTGACTCCCAGTCGCACATCGGACTTCACATGGGAGCCATTTGATCTCGAGAGAACAACACTAGAGACAAATTCACACTCCCATTTTTGAGTGGGTTGGCTTTTTTTTTCCCCTGCTAAAACGTAGGATGCATTTCATAGTAGTTTTTTTTGTTGTTGTTGTTTCAAGTGGTATAATTTAAAACTGTAAATTGTGTTTTTAAACAGGCATTAAAATGTACTGTGGGTTTGAGGGGCTGTAATTGACTAATGCCAATCTGATAATTTTTATCACAGTTTAATATTTTGCATATTTTATCTACCCGATACTGCTCATCGCTTTTCTTTTTCTTTTTTTTAATCACTGAATATGTGTGCTGCATCCCAGCCATTGTTACGTGGTGACCTACTTATATCACAGCTTATTTAGGATTTTAAAGTCTCTCCCCCTTGGAGGTCTTTACAGCCCCTGGGGATGCAGGAAGGAAAGTTTTTTTTGGCCTTTCCCCTGATCCCTGTCAAACTTTTTTTTTTAAGCAATGAAGGGGAGAAGGGTTGATGAGGAGTCCAAAGCTCAACCCTGAGACCTTCCAAGAGGTCCCCTGTCCCCAGGTCATCAGTCCTGGTGCCCTTGGTCCTGTCTCTTCCTGTCACCTGCTCACTCCCATGACAGTTTCTCCCCAACTCCTCTGCCCAGTACCAGTCACACATTCCAACTCTGAGAGGCACAGCTTTCAGGGTCCTTGACAAATGGTAACGAATTAATGTCAATTAATCTGATTAGCCTAAATAGTTAATTAAGCAGTTAATTAACAGCATCATTGACAATAACCCACGGCTCCTGAGGGATGGTGGGTGGGATGTAGGAATGGTGGGTGGGGGCAGGAGAGAGGCCCTCCTTGCTCAGAGGATCCGTGAACCCCTTAGGGTTGCAGTGGGAGTGGCGATGAGTCACACAGCAAGTGGCCTCTCTGAGCTGCCACCCAGCTCTGCCATCAGCGCAGAGTCTTCATTCGGGTTTTGACACCACCCAGCCACAAGCCCTCCCTGGCCCGGGCCAGGCTAGAGAGGGTGACTCTCCTGTGGGAGACACAGAATCTCAGCACAGCAGAAGAGGGGACAAAGCCCTCTCTTTGGGAGAGGAGTTCCTGCTTCTGTTGTCACAGTCCCCTCCCTGGACCTGGCACCTCATAGCTCTACCAGGGATGCAACTGTCATTCATCAGCCCATCCCACAAAAGAGGAAGCTGAGCACCTCCTTTATACTAGCCCTGTGCTTGCTCTGGGGACCTGTAACTGTGAATGACACAGGTCCCTGTCCTCCAAGAGGAACCAGTCCAAATTGCTCTTGGAACCACATGGCCACCATGGTTGTACCACTTTTTTTATTTTTTTCCAGTATCGGGGATTGAACCCAGTACACTGAGCTACGTTCCCAGCCCTATTTATTTTTTATTTTGTGAGAGGGTCTTGCTAAGTCAATAAGTTGCCCACACTTGGGCTTAAACTTGTGATCTTTCTGCCTCAGCCTCCTAGACTGCTGGAATGTACCACACCAAGCGGTTGTCTCACTTTGGAGCTGGGGGATGTGGGTGACATTGTGAACCTCCCTGCACCTCCGTTCCCCTTGGCTGTGACCCACCTACATCACAGGATGCCGTGAGGACAAGATGTGTTAACCCACACAGCGGGGCCTGGCGTGCAGGAAATGCCAAACGAGATGGAAGAGTGAGGGCCCAGAGAGAATATGGAATAAAAGAGGCCAAACAAAAAGCAGCCCTGGCACTCAGGGGCACACAGGAGGAGAGCGCGGGGCACAAGGCATCACGCAGAAGGCTCTGAGTGAGTCTGAAGTCAAGGAGGTAGGGGAGGAAGGAGGAAGAGCAGTGCAGGCAAAGGGGGCCCAGTGCGTAGCCCAGTCTTCAGCCCTCCTCATCTTGGCAGTCTGTCACCTGGCGCTCTGGACACTGTAGATGCCCAGGCCCTCATTCAGATTCCTACTCAGCCGTCTGCAGCGGGTCCCAGGAATCTGCTCTCTGTGGGCAAGAAACACAGAGGCAGGCACTCCGCCCTGCGGATCACAGTTCTAGTGGTTCTGGGAGTCCCAGGTCAGCTCCAGGCCACGTGATCCACGTCCTGAAAAGGCACTGCAGGCCCCCCTCTTCCCTCCATCTGTCCAAATCACGCTCCTCCTTCAGGGGTGACCTTCGGACAGCTCTGGCCATGCACCCCACCAGGAGCAGCCCTTGGGTCCTGTGCTGCCCACAGGAGAGAGGCAGAGCCTTGCCTGGCACCACGAGCTTTCCCGGACTCCCCTGCCACCTGGTGCCCTTGCCACCTCCGGTCCCTGCTCCTGTTGTCCCTGCCGCCAGAGATGCCCTTCCCCTCTGCAGACCTGCACTCATTTGATGAGGTCCGTCTGTGAGGCCAGTTCCAAAGTCAACCAAAGCCCTGTATGTCCCCGGATGCGCCTGTGTCACCCGGATTCTATGCAGAGACACCGCTGGTTTCCAAGCCCTGCTCCTCCACGCAGTGGGGGCTGCTCCCACCCGGGCTGTCCTGCTCCTCCCTTCACCCAGTGTCCTACACGGGCTGGGGGTGACAATGACCGTGGGGCCTTTACGTTTACAAGAGCTGCTGAACTAAGGTTTGACAAACGAATGAATGAATGAATGAACAAAGGAATGAATATGTCTGCTTTCTGCTGTCCAGACAGCAGGGGACTTTCTCTGTTCAAGAGCAGCCCCTTCCCCCCCCCAAAAAAAAGAGGCAGAGAAGGGAGAGGTGTACTGAGGAGAATAAAAGGTCAGTCACGAGTGCCACGAAGCCTGTGTCGGAAGGGCCAGATGAGGGAGAGGGGACAGGACTGTCCAGAGGAAGGACCTGCCAAGTGTCCCAGCTTTTCTTTCCCCCCAGGATCCCTTCTGGTGCCCTGATGGGGGAAGGTCGCTCTGCCATTGCTGAATCCCACTCCCCAAACCTGAGGTCCCTGGCTGTGCCATGAGTGGGGCGTGGGCATGCGGGGGCAGGCTGCCCACCTTTACCCTGTCTGTGCCCCTACCCACAGGCCTTCCCCCTGATTCCCAGCACCTGCCTTGCTTCAACTGTGCTATTTCCCTCCTGCCCAGATGGATGTGGTGGCCTCCCTCTGGCCTCTGTCTCCAATGTCGTTTTCTTCACCCTCTCCCTGACCCTGGCTCGCCACATGGGCTTGCTGAAGCGCATGCCTATTTCAAGACACTGCTCCAAGGCCTCTCTTTGCTTTCCAAATAAATCCCAGCTCCTCCCACCTTTTCCATCTTTTCAGTGTCTTTCAGTGCCCAGCCCAGCCTCACACTCCTCCTGGGTTGCCCTCTTTTCCCCCGCGTGCCCTCTGCTCTGGCTGCATTATATAATTTGCTCTCCCCTCTGCCTAGCCAGGGCTTTTCATACTTTTGTGCCCTTACTCAGACTGTTCTCTGGAGTGTTATCACTTTGGCACCTTCCCTGTCAATCTTCAAGGCCCAGCTGAAATGTCACCTCTCCCAGAAGCCTCCTCTGGCTGCCCACATCCCTCTAGCAGAACCTCAGTGGGCTGTCACAGTGCTGTCCCATAACTGCCTTCCTTCCCCACTGCTCCACTGTCCCTCAAGGTCAGGGTCAGTGTCAGCTCCACCTGTGTCCTCAGGGCTCAAACTGCACCCAGAAAATAGGAGGCACTCACTAAATACTGCTTAGGGTTAGGGTTAGGGTTTCCCACAGTCAAATGGTGACCACTGTCTCTCAGATGTGTCCTGGATTTAGGTCTTCTCAGGTACTTCCTTTTTGTTTGTTTTTGAGACAGGGTCTCACTATTTAGTTCAGGCTGGCCTTTAATTCACTACGTAGCCCAGGTTGACCTCAAACTTATAGCACTCCTCCTGCCTCAGCTTCCCAAGTGCTGAGATTATAGGCGTGCACCATAACACCTGGCTCTCTCAGATGTTTTCAAACCCGGTTCACTTGTAGCACACCTGGAGGCAGGTAGTATTATGCCCATTGTGTAGGAGAGAAATCAGACCTGAGGGTACAGATAGCATTCAGCTGAGATCAGAGTGCAGGAGTTTGGGAATCATCTGAGCTCTTCCCTCTGCGGACTTGTTGGACCTGTGCTCTCCCCAGGGGATGGGTGACCTCTGCTGCCGCCAGCTCCACCACCCCCACCTCAGTACCTGGCAAAGGGTACTGAGGAGGCAGGCTCACCGCTCTCTGCCAGCCCTGTCATGGGTCACACAGCCATCCTCTTGAAAGGGAGCCCGCAGTTAGCAGACTCCAAGGCTGTGCCTACCCAAGAAAGGGGGTGGGCTCTCTGAGCTCTCACAGGTTCCCTGGCCCAGCCTTTGTATGGCCAGTAAGTGGTTCGATCCCCAGCCTCGGGGGTAAAAATATGCTTTTTGAAAAATCTTTAAAGGCATCAGAGAATGTTCGTGATAGAGGGAAAAGGCAGATCCAGACCTCTCTCAGCAGCGTGCGCCCTGTTGTCTAACTCCACAGGTCTCCTAACATATGGCAAAGCCTGCAAGGGAGATAAACTGCCCTATTCACAATGCTCATCTGTGGATGGCGCAAATCTTGATGATTTTTATTTTCTCCTTGTTTTCTGTATTTCCAACTCTTGTGTCATGAAAACATGCCATTCTTAAAAGAATTCGGCACAACTTGCTTGTACCTGCCTCTACCCTGCAGGGTTCTGGGGGCTGATGGTGGGGAGGAAGCCAAGGGCCATAGCTCCCAGTGAAGGACGCCGGGATCTGAGGAACTGAGCCAGCCTCCTTGTAGCCTTCCGAGGCCCCGGCAGGATGCTGAAGAAGCTGGGCACTGTCGCCCTGCTTCAGCTGGCACAGCGGCCTCTGCAGTGGGCAGGAGGCCAGAGCGAAGGCGGCAGGAGGCCGAAGCCAGGCTTCCTGCCGAGGAAGCAGCGCCGCAGCCCAACAGGCCGGCAGCTTTTAGCTACAGGGCATCCCTGGGGGTTGGGGGCTGCCTGGAGCCAGGACGTATGTGGCCACTGAGGGAGGTCTTTCTCCCAGGCCAGTAGTCACCCTGGACCTGGCTCGCCTACCCCTGGCATCCCCATTCTGTATGACACTGGGCCAACAGGGCTGGGCCTCTGGGGCCAGAGCTGTTACTCTTCTGTGCTCAGAACCCAGAAGAAAATGAAGAAGCAGGAAACCAGAGGTGTTGGCACGTGGTAAGCCGTAGGAAGACCCAGGCTGGGCCAGGCGGCGGTCTGTGATTGGTGGTAACGAGCTTTTCCTGTCTACTTAGCCTACTCAGCACCTCCAGGTCACCAAACTCCTTCCTATCAACCGTCTTCTTCCCACTCAATGACCTCAGTTCTCCTGTGAGTGCCACCTCCCTAAGCATCTTCTCCTCACTGAGCCTTCTGCCCTTCAGTCGGTTCCCCTTGTGGGTCCCTTCCTCCCTCATTAACCCCCATGTCCACCCTGAGCGTCCCAGCTCTCCACAGAGCCAGGGTAGTGAAGGAATTTCTCTCATTCTTGTTGCTTCTCCCCACTTGGCCTGGACTAGTTGCCCCCCTACACCAGTTGCAAAATCCTTTCTCCCCAAAACCCCGTGAATTAGCGGCAGCCCTGTTGCTTCTCTGCACCTGTGCTTGGGGGTCCTGGGGGCCTCCTGGGCTCTTGCAAACAACTCTGGGAGGTGCAGGGAGGACATCTCCAGTGTCTCTGGGGGTCACGTCAAACTCAGGGCCGGGGGCACCTAATCTTGGCTCAGCTAGGATCCTGGGATCCCTCCAGGTGATTTTCCCTTTCAGTTAGGACCACAAATCTGTTATAGGGAGGGACAGTTGAATTTGAAATTATTTATTGAGCTGAAGTAATAAACTTTCAAATACTGAAGGTGACTTCTACCTCTGCTGATAGGACCATGGCCTTCCTGGTGTACAGATGTATAGAGCAGAGAGATCTTAAAATCTTGGTGCTGATGGGGACTTTGGGGGTGATCTACTTGAATCCTGTCCTGAGCTCTTCCCTCTGAGGTCTTGTTGGACCCGCTGGTCAGGAACACAGACTCAGAGATGGGAAGGGATTTGTTTGGGATCACAGAAGAAGCCAGGATCAGAGCTGGGCCCAGAAGGAGGGTCCTTGGACTTCTGTCCCAGAGCCCTTCAGTTCCTCTAGCACATGCCACTTTCCCTGACCCCTGCAGGTCTGCAGCGCTCTGGTTGACCCTCACCCAGGACAGCCTGGAACAGCGTAGTGTTGCAGAAGCCACCTAAGCCCCCGAGACAGTGGGCTTAGCCTGCACCAAGACCTTGCTCTGTGACCTTGGGAAGTCACATCACACTCCCAGGCCTTGCTTTGCTCATGTGTGAAAGGGGGAAGGCAACACTTCTGCACTGGGTTCTGTGAGGACAAGATGAGGACTATATGTGAAGGGTCAGGCCCACAGGCAGGGGCTCAGAGTGTGCGCAGGAGTTAAAGAGAGAAGCTGGGCTCTCCTAACCTCTTCATCACTGCCCCGAGCTGGTTTCTGGGGTAGAAGGAGCTATGACTGTCCTGGGAGCAGTGAGATGTGGGTAGGAGATGTGGGCAGCATAGGAGTCTGATCCCAGCAGTGCCAGCAGCTAATTTATGACCACGGTCCACCTCAGAGGATGGAGGTTAGCCACTTGGAAGGGAACAGGCATCACCAACTTGCCAAGGTCAACAATAAGCTGCCAGGCAGAGGTGGTGGGATGTGGGTACAGCAGTAAGCAATGGACTTGACCTAGACTTTCCCTTTGGAGGTGGGGCAGTGGCAGGAGTGGGTGGCAGTGGGGGTGTCCGGCTTTCAGTTTAAAGCACATTCTACCTCGAGATATCCTGGTGACCTTGGGAGAATCATCTCTTTACAGCACTGCACACCCTCACCCATATGTCTCAGGCTCCCCACCTGTACAGTCAGCACCATGAATCAAGAAACTGGCGTTTAACTGGGCCTGGATATAAAGAAGTTGAGATAGGTTGTCAGTAACACTTCCGCCTCTGGGAAGGTAGCTCGAGTGGCTTCATGACCTTGGGAAAGTCACCCAAACCTTGTCTCTCAGCTCTGGAAAAGGGACAGTGATGCCTTCCTTGGGGAGCTTTTGTGAGGACTGTCTGAGTCAGCTGTAGCATTGTGCCCAGCACACAGGCTGGTAAGATGCCCTCCAGCAATATCCATCTCCTCTGGGAAGAGAAAGATGTATTTCAAACATTGTCGAGCCCTTCCCACCTTTATCCAGTTTCTCCTTAAGCAATTTTTTACTCATATTCTACATACTAACTCTTGCCCAGCACCTTACGTCTTCAAAGTAGTTTCCCATCTACTATCTCAGTGATATCTTTGGAGCAGGCTCACAGAGCTTAAGTGACTTACCTGAGGCTACATAACCTGGATTTGCTCCCATGTCTCTCTGACTTCACAGTCCGTGACTCCTGACTCCCTCTCCTGGAAACCCAATCCATTCTTTAGTCACTCTTCAAGAATTCCTCCTCCACCCCTCACAGGAGAGTGGGATGGGGCATAAAGTTAAAGAACCAAAAAGCTAGTGTGTGGGAGCAACTTCATATCCAACTTGGCCCTATTTCTGGCGGAGAAAGAACCTGCCACAACCTGGGGTCGTGACCTTAATATGCCCGCTGGACAGAGGAACTCTTTGGCCCCTGTCCAGCTGTCCATCAAAGTACCTGCCTTTCCTCTTGACACAGAACAAAAGACCAGTCAAGGCCCCCGATGGTAGGAGCGGTGAGTAAGTGAGGTCCTGGGAAAGTGAGAAGTTACGGCTGGGACAGAACACAGGTACTGGCTACCAGGTCAGGCCCGGTGCCTTTCTCTTGTGCTCCCCAGCTCTCTCCTCCCAATGGACCTGCTGCTGGGAGCAGAAACTGCAGGAGGCTTCAACACTGTCCACTCAGGAGCCCTGGAAAGGAAGGGGAGGAGGCTGCAAGGCAGAGGCTGCGTCTCTTTTCTCAGCTTTCCTCTCTACCAGGAATTTGCCATGGGACTGGGCCCACTCTGGGCTCTAGAAACTCTCCCTGGGCATCTAGAGAGGCTGCCGAGAACCCTCCTCCTAAACTCCTAGTGGCTATTTTCTCATCTGTGTCCTCCACTGGTTTCCCAGTGTGAGAGTAAATGCCAGCCTGTGTGAGACCCAGTTCTCATTGCCAGCTCCTGCTTCCTCAGGGGCGTTTGGGTAGCTGGGAAAGGGGCCAAACTGTTCCCTTGCGGGCACCCCCCGCTGGACAGAGGCCCAGCACCCAGGTGGGGGCCTGCTCTCTCCACCCCTGCCAGTGACCAGCATCTCTACAGGGACCCTGCATCTATCTCTCTTTTCCCTGGGGAGTAGATCCTTCTCCTCAGTTGGGGGAGGACAACTGGATTGCAGATGAGGGGCCTCCCTGGCACCCGGATGGTCAGGGACATGGCAATATATGCCCCGGGATCATGCCCATGACCCCGCAGGGTTCTCACTTTCTCCATCCCTCTCAGTGAAAAGAGCAACGTTTCTCATCTCTGTCCCCAGGTGACTCGCAGCGCAGACACTTTAGCAGTTTCCCAACACCCACCCTTTGCCCTGGGGCCTGGGTCCCAGGTCCGAGGTTCAAGCCAGCCCCAGCCCCTCTGGGAAATTCGCCGCCCCACCAGGGGCTCTCACCTGCGTGCTGACCGCCGCTCTGGGCTGGGCGCTGGAGCCGGGCCTTGCGGCCTCGCTCGACCGGGCCGCCTCCTCCGCTCAGCGCGGCCGGGCAGCTCCGCGGCCCCCGGGGCCCCGCGCCCTCCGTCTCCCCCGCGGGCGCCGCCGCCTATTGCTGAAATGCTGGACAGCGCACTACCATCGAGGCGGCCTCCTGGGCCGTCCGCTGGCCAGAGCGGCCCGACGCCTGGCGCCCACAGCGCCCTCCGCAGGCGTGGAGGGCCGCCCGCGGCGGAGAGGAGGGGCGAGGCATCCAGGCGGGACCGGAACGAGTGTCCGATTCTTTGCGAGTGGCGCTTGGCAGCCCCGAGAGGCGCCTGGGGCCAAAGAGGTTATTAATTTGGATCTGAGAACACCACTCGGTGTCCAGAGTCCTCGCTAGGACTCTTTGTGTAGGTGGGGTCTGGTTAGGGGACACCCCCAGGACGTCTTTGCCATCGTGTTTCCTGGAGGCTGGACAGAGGCTGGGCCCTGTGCGGGGATTTTGAGTGTGGAATCCCTGGGCCTTGCGTGTTGCTGGGTCGGGACTACGGGGTCCTGAGTTCAAGTCACCACTTGGTTACTCTCGGAGTGACTTTGGGCTCCCCGCCTGTCCCTGTGCGCCTTTTCGGTGAGCGGACTGAATGCAGGGAGTTCAGCAGCGAGGGCACCGCGAACCTGAGACATTTCCCTAGCGGAAGCCAGGAAGGTGCAGGCCCCTGCTTCGCGTCCCCCAGGGGACGGGGCTAGACGCGGCCAGAACCGGCCAGAACCGGCCAGAAAGGGCAGGAGAGGTGTGAGGCAAGTCAGATGCACTGGCGTGCAGGTTTTTTCTTTTCTTTCTTTCTTTTCTTTTTTTGTGGGGGAGGGGGGTAGTGGAGATTGAACCGAGGGCCTTGGCAACTGAACTACATCCCCAGCCCTTTTATATCTTTATTCTTATTTTATTTTTTGGGTGCTGGGCCCAGCCCTTTTATTTTGAGTAGGGTCTAGCTAAGTCACTAAATTGCCTAGGCTGGGTTTTAACTTTCAGTCCTCCTGCCTCAGCCTCCCAGAGTGCTGAGGTGACCGCACCTAATTTGGGGTTCAGTTTTTTTTTTTTTTCGTGCCAGGGATCGAACTCAGAGCCTCGTGCTTGCTAGGCAAACGCCGTAACCACTGAGCTAAGTCCCCAGCGTGGGGTTCAGATTTTAAGACTTTGGATGACTCAGCTCCGTGTTTGGGTCCAAGTGGGTTTGTAGGGATCTGAGTCTGTCTGATTCTGCATCCATGTCTTCATGGAGTCTATGTCTGTGTGCCCTCCTCCCCTTTGCCTCTTCCTATTGCCAGGTTTCCTTGTGCACCTGTCTTTGAAGTGTGCGTGTGTTTAGGATCCTCACACCGTTTGCAGAACAAAGGTTGAGGGTGGGGGGAAGAGGAGTGGGCCTCACTGCTGCCACCAGTACTGCAGCCCCAGAGCCCCCAGGGCGCGTCCTCAGCTGGTCTTCTGCCTTCTGGCTGTGTGAATATTTCATCTGCAGGGACTTTGGGCCGGCAGAGAACCAGTCAGCTGCTGCTGCTGCCGGGCTGGGCCTCCCAAGGCAAAGCAGGGAGCAGGCAGATCAAGGGCTGGGAGAGGTGCCCCAGAGGGCCTGCAGCTTCTCGTTGCTCCACGGTGTGCTGGGTGTGTGCACAGCTGTAGAGGAAAGCCAGAGAGGACAGGAACGTGGCATCCTCCCATCTCAGAGCGAAGCCCGTTCCTTAAATGGAGGTGGCTTCCTGGAACCTTGTTGGCCACATTGACTTGGTTCCTGACGAGGCTTGACTTCAAGACTGTTTGGATCCAATGCCTGGGAAGGCTGTCCCAGCTGGGCACAGTGCTGCTGCCCTCCTCTCTGCTGTCTCTGCAGCCTCATTTCTCTGGCTTTATAGCCAGAGCTGCTTCTGGGAGCAGAGCACGGCGGGAGGGGGAGACCTGCAGGCTGGCTTCAAGCGAACCTCCCAGCTGCTTGGGGGTCCTTATTCCACCGAAGACGAAGACAGGGAGAGCACTGGGAGTCTGGCTGTCTCTTAGTGCCCCCCATTCCTTGCCCCGGCTCATGGGGATAGACCTCTTTCTTGGTTTCTCTGCCTAGCCTGCCAAATTTCCCAAAAAAACCTGCTTCTGCTCTTGTGTCACTCCTTGCAACAAATGGCAGTGCCATCTGTACTGGTTCCTCTGCCCTTCTCTGCCCTGCCTGGGCCTTGGGAGGCTGACTTCTGCGCGCACATGGGTCACCTAGGCGCCCCTGCTGTGGCTCCTGACAGATCCCCCAAGGCAGGCATCCCCGGAAGGGGGAGTCAGCAGGAGAGAGCAGTTGGGCTCTTCCCAGGGCTGGGGTCCTCTCCAACTCCAGCCCCTCCTCCAATTCCGGTCTAGCTCTGGCCTTCAGTTTCCTCCTGTGGCATGTGAGGCTGAGGGGTGGTGACAGCTTTCCACCATTATATCTTCAGCTGCTTCTCTTGCCCCTGTTGGTCCATTCTCAGGTCCTCACCTGCACATCAGTGTGGTCCCTTCACTTAGACTTCACAGGGTGCCGCCTACTTCCTCCTGGCTTTTTGACCCACTCACCGTCTGGTCTCCAAGTCAGAGCGCCCCTCTTCCTCCCTTCTCTCTGCTGACCATCACCCGCTCCGGGAACTCTCCCCTGGTCCTCAGCCCCAGCGTGCCTGTCTGGGCCCAGCCCGGGTGCTCATCCCCTGCCTGTCCCCTGTCCCTCTGAACCTGCATCTTTCTCGGATGACTTGTGATCAGTGGACCCTTTCAAGACCTCCCCATATCCAGCAGTCTCCCTGCCCAACAGTTTTTCCCTTTTAACCTCTTTAAAATTTTTTTGTTGTGATAAAATATGCATAACATAAAATTTACATTTCAACCACTTTCAGTTCAGAGGTGTTAGTCCTACTCTACTGTTATGCAGCCATCCCGGAGGTAGGCATCCTTCAGACACTGACTCTACTTCCTTCTTTCCCTCAGGGCCTGGCACCCACCATTCTGCCTCTGTAAATTTGATGGCTTTAGGGTCCTCCTGTAAGTAGACTCACACAGCGTGTGTCCCTTCCTAACAAATGGCTTATTCCATTTAGCGTAAGTTCTTCACAGTTCATCCATGTTGGGGCTTAGGACAGGATTTCTTTCTTTTTATTTTTTAAATTTCTTTTGGTGCTGGGGATTGAACTCAGGGCCTTGCGCTTGCTAGGCAAGCACTCTAACCCCTGAGCTCAATCCCCAGGCAGGGATTTCTTTCTTTTTAAAGGCCGAGTAATACTCTATTGTATGGATAGACCACAGTCCACCCATCTGTTGCTAGCTATTTGGGTGGTGTGTGGACTTATTATTGTGGTCACAGTGAGTAGGAACACCCAGCTGAACTGAGTTGGTGTGCTTCTGGGTGTAGAGGAGCCACCTGAAGGTTATTGCCAACACAACATACAGGAGAACAGGCGGTGGCTGTTTCCCAGGAGAAGCTCTGTTGTGGCTGGTTTCCCTGAATGAACTCAGCTGTTCTTGTTGCATGAGGACTCAGGGCCTTGCTGTCGTCGGGGGTGGCTGCTGTTTGCTTCGGGGGAGCTCTGGTCTGCATCTCTGCTGTGAGTGTCGTGTCCTGGCTCCAATATAGATTCTTCAGCCTTTTAGTGCAGACACAGACGTACATGAGACGCTGCTGTGGGCTCCCGGCCCTTGATTGGATCTTTCGGGTCTCCAGTGCATAGACAGACATTCTGCACTCTACCTGCATTTGGCTTGTGTGTGGGAGTGTTGCAATTTGTAAAAGTCCTGTATTAAATCTGCAAACCATTGACTCTAGAAAGGTAACTAATACAGAAATTGGTACTGAAGAAGTGGGGTCCTTGCTGTGACGTTGCCTGGCCATGTGACTTAAGAGTCTTTGGAATTCATTTGGAAAGGTTTTGAGAGACCGGCTGAAGAGGCAGCCCTGGAACACTTTAAACTTACATGGGTGACTCTGGTCAGAGCGTGGAAAACCAGAGTAACTGACGGAAATGCTGCCGGTTAGGAGGAGGCTTGGGAGGCTTCTGTGGAGAAAGACTGCATGGCTGCTGGATCGCGGGCAGTATGTGTGTGCTTTGGCAGAGGTCAGTCTGCATTTTGCTTGTGTTTGGAGAATCTACCTGGGTGGCAGAGAAATTTCAGTGCAGTCTGGTGTTGAGATGGCAGGATGTTACTCTTGAGGGCTTTTGGTTGGATCTGTGTTGGGAATCGAGAGTGGAGAGCCAGTAGGGTGATGTGACCAGAGGGGAGCTGTGGACTGCAAGGATGAACAGGGGAGAATGTGGTTGTGGAGAAGAAACAGGACAATGGAAAAATGACCTGAGGCCTTTGAGCAGAAGGAAAGAGTGTATTTAGGGTGCAGGAGATCCTTTGGGGCATCTTTTAGTGTTGCCCTGCTCTGTTGTTAGTTAATGGAAACCAAAGGAGTTTTAAAATTTGAAGTCACATTTTTTAGTGTGGATGTACTGTATTGGTATATTATACTTTGTAAACAAATTATTGTTTTATAACAAGCAAGAGAGACGGAATGGAGTTGTGTATTTGTATGTATAGTTGTAAGTTTTGGACACCTGTTTGTAATCAGTGTTGAGAACCCTTTGAATATTTGTTTCTGGTGTGGGAATGAATGCAATGAGAATTGTATTGTTAATGTAAATCTAAATAGATGAAGAAGATACGTTAACTCTTTACAAATCTGCCACTGCAGACTGTGGTTTAGAGAAATGTGTCTGGCTATCAAGTTTATCGGGGTGGATCGTGGTGGACTGATATGGTCAACTTGAGCAGGAACATGCAACTGGACTGAGTTATCATGGTTCTGAATGTGGAAGATCCACCTGAAGATTATTGCCACCCCAACATAAAGGAGAACAGGGACAGAAGATGGGCAGAAGATGGGCACTCTTCCTGCATTTGGCTTGTGTGTGTGAATGTTGTAATGTGTAAATGTCCTGTATTAAATCTGCTGTCTTGCAAAGCATTGACTCTAGAAAGTAATTAATACGGGTGGCTTCCATGTTTTAGCTATTGTGAATAATGCTGTCGCGAACATGAATATACAGATATCTGGCCAAGTCCCTGCTTTCAATTCTTTTGGGGATATGCCCAGAAATGGAATTGCTGGGTCATATGTTAATTCTATGTTTAATTTTTTGAGGAACCGGCAAATTGTTTTCACAGTGGGTTCATCGTGTATCTTCCCATCAGCAATGCAAAGTATTCCAATCTCTACATTTTCATCAACACTGGTTATTTTCTTCGCTTTTCCTTCTGCCTTTTCTTTTTTGAAATAATAACCACCCTAAGGGGTATGAAGTAGCATCTCATTTACTGACATCGAGCGTCTTTTCCTGTGTGTTCTGGCCATCTATCTTTTTGGAGTACTCTTCCTAACACTTACCTTGTTACCCACCTTCTGTGTTACCCAACTTGTATATTTGTTCGTCTTTGAACTCTAGGCCTGACCATTGTGTGGCCAAGGACTTTGTTCATGGCTGTGCCCCAACTCTGGCTCCTAAGCAGATGCATGACAAATATTTGTTGACTGGACATCAGTTCTGAACACTTTCCTCAACCCCTCCTCCATCCATCTCCCTGCTAGCCTCCCTGGCCATCTGACAGTCTGCCATTTGCATTGTGGTAATACCAGTACCATGAAGAAGCCTTTGTGAAGGAGTCTCGGGCCAGGGATTCTGGCTCAGCACCCTGCAGCTGAGATGGATTTCTGCAGTCTGCTTTTCCGCACATCCAGATTCACTCCACTCAACCTGTCCCTAATTTGGCTGTATACTTGCTGTCCCCTGTGCCCCATGTTACCTCCCCTACTTCTTGTACTTCTGCACCCGCCTCCAGGGCGAACACCACTTCCAGGCAGCCCCCCAGCCCTGACCCTGCTCAGTCCTTCTGTGACTCCCTTACCCAGGCCAGGGAGCCCAGTCGAGAGAATGGCTTACAGTGGCCTTGACCCCACAATTGGTCCTGTGCCATCTCTGGTTCCCCTCTGGCATTTTGTGGCTAGATCATGAGCTGTACCAAGCAGGTCTGTACCACCTGTACCACAGGCGGGTCCCCTGTACCACCATGGAAGAGGCAAGAATCATTGCTTGAGCCAGGTGTGGTGGAGTGAGCCTGTAATCACAGCACTCTGGGAGGCTGAGGCAAGAGGATTGCAGGTTTGGGCCCAGCTCTGCCGCGTCTCTTTCCAGGTATCGTGATGTAGACACCTAGAGGGCATTGGCCTTGGAGTTGGCTGCTCTCTTCTATTGCTTCTCAAGGTGTTTCCATGACTGCCTCAGGGCTTGTTAAAGTATGGGTGCCTGAGGCTGGTTGACTCACTCCGGACCTGCTGTAATGGTTATCTAGTGCTGTGTAACGAACACTCCAAAACTTAAAGACTTGAGGCAACTATCTTGTTACTATATCTCACAAGTTTGTGGGTTTAGGAATTTGTGCAGGGCCTGGCTGGGTGACCTTAGTGGTGGCCCAGTGGGGTCCCTTGATAGTTTTCAGCTGATGGATGGGCTGTGGGCTGAAGGGTCCAGGACTCCATCACTCACATGTGCAGGGCACTGTGGGGATGGCTGGGGGTTTGGGCTCAGCTCAATCTCTCTCCCTCTGTAGGTAGGCTTGGGCCTCTCTGTGTGGTGTTCTCATTTCCCATTCCGCTCAGAGCTCTAAGAGTAATTATTCCAAAGGAGAGGAATAGAAATAAAAATCACCAATTTACCTGTGTCTCTCCCTCCTCCTCTGTAGTACTGGGGATTGAACCCAGGGCCTCGTATATGCTTGGCCAGTGCTCTAGCACAAAGATACCATCCTCATCCCTTTTTACAACTTTTTATTTTGTGGGTGGTTGCTAAACTGCCTGGGCTAGGCTCAAACTTTCGACCCTCCTGCCTCAGTCTCCAGAGTAGCTGGAATTGCAGGCCTGTGTCACCATGCCTGGCAGAGGTCGCCAGTCTCTTAAGGCATTGAGTTGGAAACTGGCATGACATCACTTTCCTCACTTTCCATTGGTCGGAGCATCCACAAGCCCCACCCCCATTACAATAGTGCTTCCCCCTCCGTACTGAAAGGTGGGGGATCCCAGTTCCTAATAGAAGGAGGGTCAAGGAATTGGTAGCAGCTGTGGTTTGAGTGAATCCCTGAAGTTTATGTGCTGGACCTTCAGTTTGTCAATGAGGTGACGTTGGGAATGGGGGTCGGGGAGGGCTGCACTCTCTCATATGGATGGATGCCTTTCTCCCGGGAGCAAGTGCTTCCGCTCTCACAGCACTGAGTTGCCGGGGCTGGGCTCAGTTTTTCGACCCTCCTGCCTCAGCCTTCCAGAGTCCTGGGATAGCAGGTGTGCACCACCACGTCTGGCTAACCTCTATTTTTTGTCAGTCTCAGTATTCTGTTTCAATAACAGAAAATGGACTGAGGCAGTGGCCATGTAGCCCACTGCACCTACTGAGCCTCCCTCTCGGCAGTTGACCTGCCCCTGCCCGTGCTCCCCAGTCTGGTCCCAGGCCCTTCCCCACCCAGGGAGCTCCGTGTGCCTCCTGGCCCACCCCTGTGGGCCAGTGTGCTGTCAGCCTTCCCCATGATCACTTGCCAGTCTCCATCCTTCCTCTCCCTCCCCACAGCCATGCACTCTCCTGGGGACATGTGGGTGTGGCATAGGAGGGTGGCAGGTTCAGGCCTGAGCTGCCTGTATGCTTTTGCCAAAGACCCTGCATGGGGCACACAGTAGGTGTTTACTTATTGCTTGGTCCTGATTTCACAGGATAGAAAGACCTGAAGACAAAATAATCCTTTGACCCCAACTCCAGTGGACTTTGTGCAAAGCCACTCAGGACACACAGACCAGAGGTGACAGTCTGAGGCCACCTGGACTTGGTGACCCTCCAACAACCAAAAATGAGCAAGTGAAGCCAGATGTGGTGGTATGTACCTGTAATCCCAGCACACTGGGAGGCTGAGGTGGGACAATCACAAGTTTGAGCCCAGGCTGGTTGACTTAGCTAGACCTTGTCAAAAAATAAAACATAAAAAGGACTGGGGCTATACTTCAGTACAAAGGCTCTGGGTTCAATTTCCAGTGGCAGAGAATAAAGGCTGGCTGTGGACTTCTGAAGGCATGGTTATTTCCTCTCCATGTAGGTGGCTGGAGATAGGCAAGGCCCTCAAC